>CAUYLG010021945.1:0-44983 GCA_963573385.1 Cacajao melanocephalus
GTGTCCACCCCCGCCCGCAGGTGAACCCTATGAAACCCCACAAGGCCGTTCCCACCGCCGCCCGCAGGTGAACCCTATGAACCCCCACGAGGCCGTTCCCGCCCCCGCCTGCAGGGGAGCCCTAGGAGCGCCCGCACGGCCGGGGCGCCACCCGCCCTTGGGGGTTTTTTTGGTTCCCCCCGGGGGGGGGGTGGGCCACGGCCTTGTGGGGTTTCATAGGGTTCACCTGCGGGCGGGGGTGGGAACGGCCTTGTGGGGTTTCATAGGGTTCACCTGCGGGCGGCGGTGGGAACGGCCTTGTGGGGTTTCATAGGGTTCACCTGCGGGCGGGGGTGGACACGGCCTTGTGGGGTTTCATAGGGTTCACCTGGGGCGGGGGTGGACACGGCCTTGTGGGGTTTCATAGGGTTCACCTGGGGCCGGGGTGGACACGGGTTTTGTCAGTTTAAGTCCTGCCAAGGGGACAACTACAGACCCTGCGGGACACTCACCTCTGTTCGAATTCTGGTGGAGGGAGAAATGAAACCAGAAGTATCACCCCAGAATCTTTCTCAACTCAGTGCTCTGATTCGGGGTTCGAGTCACACTGTCTCTGTGACCCAGAAAGACCGGATTCTAGGATGTAAAGATCAGTTGCGGGCAGAAGCAAACACACTCCTCTTTGGGGCAAAATACTTTAAAGACAGGCCTGGGCCACATTCCAGACCTTTAGGGGACTCTCCTAGGAAAGTGGGATCTGATTCGCTCCAGTGCTGAGGGCTGGGGGAGCCAGGACAGGCCAAGAGAGGCAGGGTGGGGCGGGGGCACCAGAGAGACGCTGGTGGGAACCACGGCTCCCAGGGCTTGCCTGTGAAGGGGAAGGTGGGAGAGGGGTGAGCATTGCCGGACATTTGAGCCAGCAGCCGCCTTCGTGCTGAGCGGGAATTTGAGTTGAGGGAAGTTCTCTGCTGATGTTGAGTCCCTGGTGCCTGTGGGACATCCAAGCAGGTGGAGCTCAGAGAAGAGCTGAGGGCACACGCAGGTAGAGTGTCTGCAGCCATGGGGCGATAGGATGACCCAAAAGAAGGAGAGCCAGGGGGAAATGAGAACCAAGAAAGAAAAGTCTTTAAATGAGAGAGCGCCCGGCCAGCAGGGCCCACTGCGGCTGCAAAGCCAGTGAAGACAGAGGCGAGCTGGCGGGGCTCCGGGTGGCCGTTATCCCTGCTGATGCCAGCCGTGCCGGGAGAGGGGCCAGCAGGAGCGGCAGGGCCCGGCGGCCTCTGCAATGAGGCTGGAGAGGGACTGCCCTGCGGGGCCCAGGGCTTCGCAGGAACAGGCCTTTGGTAAGGTCAGTGAGGTCAGGCCCGCCTGGGGAGGGATGTGGCTCTGTTAAAGGGCAGCAGGTCGGTGCCTTTGTCTTTTCCGCCTGACTCCTGTTCTCACAGCAGAGAATGAGATGCGTCTCTGAGAGGCAGGAGGTGGAGGAGAGAAGGAAGCACCAGGGGTCGTCGTGGAGCCTGGGAAGGTGGTTTTGGGGGAAGGTCATGCCTTTCTGAGCAGCCTCTGAAAGCTGCGTCAGGAAGTCAGAGGAGAGCCGGTGTCTGGCTGGGCCTGGCCCGTGACTCCTTCGGAAACTGCAGTGAGGGCTGAGCCTGAGCCCAGCAGAACGGTTCCCGTGATTAACAGGAGGCTCTGGAACGCACATCGTTTTTTCTTAGTGTCGGCAAATTACTGGATTCAAGTCAGAGGTGATTGTTTGGTTATTTATTATTTGCGAAGCATCATGGCTTCACCCTGCAGGAGCCATTTCCCTCACAAGGAATGCAGCAAAGAGCGTGGGAGCAGACACGGTGGGAGAGACCAGCATGGGTGGGGGCGCCCGGGAGGAGAAACGGGGCTTCGCCGTGGCACCCGAGGCAAAGGCTGCCACTGAGAGTTGTGAGAGGGAAGGATGGGTGCGTGAAGAGGCAGATCCTCTGAGGGACAGTTACTCCTCTCACTCAGGAACGAGGATGGTCCAACTCATTATTTCAAGCCTTCCAAGTAAGCAGTAGTTGTAAAAGCCCAATAACTATCTCTAATATTACTTGCTTAAATATATGGACATATGAAAATTTATCTCAAGAAAATAATCTAGAAGAGAAAACTGTAATAAAAGGTGCTCATTGCAGTGATAAAAATACTCAACAACAGTAGTGAACTTAAGTCTTGCACTCACGCGTTATGATATTGTGCAACACCCAAAATAAAATACCAATTATGCAGCAACACATTCACGTGTTTGTAATAGAAACTGAAATAAATTACATGCCAGAACATTTTTCTAAACTGTGATCAAAATGAAGTAAAACCTGTGGCACACATGAGCACAAACTGAAAGCGCGTGTGGGAACACAGGCAAGTGGTCTCAGTGCGGAAAGACGTTAACATGAAATTTCTGAAAAGGAATTCTGAGGTTTGGGTTCGGTTTTGCCTTATTGTTTCTGCGTGGTTTTTAAAGTTCTAAACATAGCCTCTAGATTTATTGACGGAGCGTGTAACGTGCAGTGCGGTGTCACAGAGACAGGAGTAACAGTGAGAATCCAGGCTTCTGAGACGTTTGCAGTCACTCTTCTGCCCATTTCTTCCTTTCCAGGCTCCCTAACCCGGAAACAGGGTGCTCCCGCCGGAGTGTGACCGGGACACGTTTGGCAGACGTGGTCTCCGGCGTGCCTGGTTTGGGGGTCCAGGAACTGCTGGCTCGGTCTTTGCCCAGCTCTCCCTTCCCTGTGTACCCAGAGCCCAAAAAACTCCCACGGGGCAGTGGTTAAGCATTAATTTCTATTTGTTTCGTTATCCGTTAAATACAGGTCGTGAGCTAGCAAGAGACAAAATACTTTTAGAGCCTTAGTGACTTTTTTATAAGAAGGGACCTTCTACTCAGGCTTATGGTATGTTCTCAGTTATGGGAAAATGTCCATACAGGCCACAGAAGGGCCAAGACCATGTAAAATTGGAAGATTAAAAAAAATTTCTAAAATAACCCTCTCGTTCTTTGCCTCCCCCAAAGCTAGAAACTGTTGGGAGCCAGATGTTTTCAGAGGGGAAATAGTGTCCCAGGGAGGAGCTGCAATTTTGAGCAGCAGAACGTTGCCTCTGTGGCCTATTTATAGTTGCCGTGAGCTCCGGGTGAGATGCAGCTGGACGGGGCTTCTGGAAGCCTCCGGCATTCTCATGCGTGGTTAGGGTTTACATTCTTCACAGGCCTCTGCTGGCCCACAGAGGACTGGAAGAAAATACAGGATGACTAACAGACTTCGGGGCAGAAAGCAGGCTGGAGGCGCCCTGCTCGGCACTGCCGGATGAGGGGCACGTCGGTCTCTGCCTCTGGCTGACAAACCTGACATGGCCTGCGGCTGCCTCCACAAGCAAGAGAACCTTTACAGAGAACTTTCCAGGAGCAAGAACTAGAAAATCCCAAGCTTCGCCACGAACCAGCAGACATCGGCTGTGACTTATTCTGTGGTGAAGGGTTAACGTCACAGCTTCCTCCCTGGTCTTGCACCGTTTGGTTAAAATGGAGCTTGCTAAGGTGTTCAAAGAGCTAAAGACCCTTGATGTGGAAACACAGAGAAAGCGCAGGTTTCAGACGTGGGAGGATTTGACTCGCCCATGGACAGCAGCCAGGTGGCCTCAGGCCAATCTCTTTCCATAATAGATCACCGCGTTTCTTCACAGGGCGCGAAGGCGAACGTAAAAACGTAAAGGCAGGTGTTAGAAACGTGTTTCTTCTTCTGTGTTAGCGTCTGGCCAGGAAAACTTGCTGTATTTTTTTTTATTCTTCTTGCACCACAGTTAGGACTCCACAGATTGTCTCCAGCTTAGTTCTCTAATACCTTCACCAATTACGAATCTGGCTGCTACGCTGCATCCTCAAGCCCTCCTAACTTTCCCCTGGGGAGCCTGGCAGAGTACGCAGCTGTCCCCTCATGGAGTGACTGTGGCTCTATCAGTTACTTATGGCAGGGTAGCAGTGGCTGATCCGGGTATGGAATGGGGACTGGGGAGGGGAGGAGGCCGATAGAAACAGGTACAGTGGGCTGGGCACAGTGGCTCATGCCTGTAATCCCAGCACTTCGGGAGGCTGAGGCGGGTGGATCATGAGGTTAGGAGTTCAAGACTAGCCTGACCAACATGGTGAAACCCCATCTCTACTAAAAATACAAAAGTTAGCCGGGTGTGGTGGCACACTCCTGTCGTCCCAGCTACTTGGGAGGCTGAGGCAGGAGAATCATTTGAATTCGGGCGGTGGAGGTTGCAGTGAGCCGCGATCCCACCACTGCACTCCAGCCTTGGTGACAGAGTAAGACTCCATCTCGAAAGAAAGAAAAAAGAAAGAAAGAAAGAGAGAGAGAGAGAAAGAAAGAGAGAGAGGAGGGAAGGGGAGGGGAGGGGAGGGGAGGGATGGGAGGGGAGGGGTGGAACAGAAAGACAAGCTGAGCAGCTGTCACCGGGCAGGGTAGGTAACCACCTGGAACTGAAGAGGCCAGTCCTGGGACAGCAACCAGAGGGTCCTCAGTTTCACTATTATTTTTTTAATCTGATGTCATAAAGCTCCTACTAGTCTGGGTAATTATGCCCCAAATTTGGCAAGAGTACATGTGTTTTCAAAAATTTTATTTTTAATGGTAGTCACAATCATATAACATGAAATTTACCATTTTAAAGTTTTTGAGTGTACAGTTCAGCGCTATCAAGTATATTTATATTGTTGTGCAACAGATATCCAGAACACTTTCATTTTGCAGACCTGAAACTTTATGCCCATTAAGCACTAATTCACTTTCTTCCCCCGACCCCCAAGCCCTTGGCAATCACTTCTCTACTTTCCGTTTCTGTAGTTTTGACTGCTTGAGATACCTCACATTAGTGGAATCACAGACCACTTTCTGTTCTTTTGATAATGGGCATGCTAATGAGCGTGAGGTAGCATCTTATTGGGTTTTCATCTGCATTCCTCTAATCATCAGTGATGTTGAGCATCTTTTCATGTGCTTTGTTGGCCGTTTGGAGATCTTCTTTGGAAAACTGTCTATTCAAGTCCTTTGCCCATTTTCTAATCAGATTGCTATTTTGTGATTGTTGAAGCGCATGTGCTTCGAAATGACACAAATAACAAGGGAATGGAGAAGCGGGTGATCTTTTTCCCCTTGAGTGATTGATATGATGCCTAAAATCTGGGGACTGAAGTTAGGCATCACATCAATCACTTAAGGAAAAAAGATCACCAGCTTCTGCTGTAAAAATCTTATCAAGATGTTATTTGAAGCCTGCCCACATGCACATACAATTTTTTCCACAAAACAACTAGCTCGATATTATTTTGATTCTGTTTCACGTGTGTACTGTACTCTAAGAATATAAAAATAAAACATCTTTCTCTAGACCATTTATAAATACTCTTAAAAAAACAAACTCTATGTAATTGCTCTAGAATTTTGGCATGAACACAAATTCTTTAAAAATAACGACAAAAACTCTTTTCAATTTTTCCCTGGTGCTTACTTTAGCAAATAAAGTCTATAGTTTACCAAATACTTTTTAACACAACTTCTTCTTAATTGCCTTAATTATTAAAGAAAATATCAGATAAGCCATTATCATTTTTCCTACAAGATAGTGGAGTATTGTGTATTATTGTGTATTCTTAGTATATACATGTGTCTAGGCTGATTTGGAAATATATAATAGTATAAAGAAAAACATGATGTTTCCTACAAGTCTTTTTACAAATTAAAAAGTGATTGAGATTATATTGTACATTTTATATATTATTTTAAAATATTTAGCTTTTTCCTGTTTAAAAATATTATCCATAAACATATGGATATTCCATAAACATACGATATTCCATTTTCCTCTGTTTGCTAAACCATTTCTTGGTTTTGTATACATGGATTATTCTAAGTTTTCACTTTCTTTTTAGACAGAATCTTTCTCCATCACTGGGCTGGAGTGCAGTATTGCAATCTTGGCTCACTGCACCCTCTGCCTCCTGGATTCAAGGGATTCTCCTGCCTCAGCCTCCCGTGTAGCTAGAACTACAGGTGTACACCACCATGCCCAGCTAATTTTTGTATTTTTAGTAGAGATGGGGTTTCACCATGTTGGCCAGGATGGTCTTGATATCTTGACCTTGTGAAATTTTCACTCTTAGAAACATCTTTATGCTTCAGTTTTCTTGTAGCACTCAAGTCGTCCAGAGAAATTTCTAAAATACTAAATCAAAAGTTATATTTTAAAGCTTTTTATATATATTACCAAATTGTTTCTTTAACAAGTTGTACAAATTTGTTCACCAGTAGAAATAAATATTCCCAATGTGATATGTTTCCAAAGCATCCCAAAGAGGAATGCTGTTTTTGGAATTATATCGATATGGGCATAAAGAGGAACACACCGGGTGCTGCGGCTCACGCCTGTAATCCCAGAACTTTGGGAGGCTGAGGCAGGTGGATCACGATGTCAGGAGTTCGAGACCAGCCTGGTTAACATGGACAAACCCCATCTCTACTAAAAATACAAAAATTAGCCGGGTGTGGGGGGGCACGCCTGTAGACCCAGCTACTCGGGAGGCTGAGGCAGGAGAATCGCTTAAACCCAGGAGGCGGAGGTTGCAGTGAGCCGAGATCGCACCATGGCACTCCAGCCTGGGCAACAGAGTGAGATTTCATCTCAAAAAAAAAAAGAACATATTGTGACTCATAACAATCGTCTGTTCAACAAGAAGCAGTTGAACCAGAAAGTACACGTTTCCCAAGGACTATTTTTAGATTTTCCAAACTAAAACTAATAACTTGATTTATAACATAATACTGCCTAATGCTTTTGTTTTGCGTGATTTTTCTTTATTTCTGTCAATTGGGTTCCTCTCTCTCTGTTTTTTTTTTCTTTCACATGTTGCCCAGGCTGGTCTCAAACTCCTTGGCTCAAGCAATCCACCTGCCTCTGCCTCTCCCAAAATGTTGGGATTACAGACGTGAGCCCCCACGCCTGGCCAGATTTCTTTTCTGGGTGACATAGTCACTCTGGATGAGATGACGGCAGTGTTTGGAACATCCTGTATCTTTGATAAGTTGACCACATGATTCCATGCACTGTAACATGCTCAAATCTAAAGAGGAAATAAAAGCTCACATTTTTTTTTAGTTTTGTTTGTTCATACACATTTTCCAACCTCCATCTTTGCCGTTTTTAACTTGTTCCTTCTTAAACTGATCTTTTTCATCGGCATTATGGGTAATTTTAAATTTTGAGGTCAGTTGAAGAGTTGTAAGAACAGTGCAAAGGTCTCCCACTGCCCCTTGCCTTTGCTCAGCGGATGTTGACATGTTGCCCTGGCTGCCTCCTCAGTCCATCTGCATGTTTTTTGTACATGGGTATATATTTTTTCTATTTGTGAGTCATTGGAGACATCAGGTCACTTTACCTTTAGGAACTTAAGTGGACATTTCTTAAAAGTTCAGGGTTGAGAAATGTATTTTTTATCAAATACTATATAATAAATTATCCTAAACTTAGTGAATTAAATCAACAAACATCTCTATGCTTTAGGAATCTGGCATGATGTGTAGCTGGGTCCTTCTGCCTTGTGCAAATCTGCAATCAAATTGTCCGCTAGGACTATGGCCTCATCTAAAGACTGAGGAAGGATCTGCCTTTGGGTTCGCTCACCTCGCTGGTGGGATTCAGCCACACATAGACTGTGGCCCTGAGGCCTGTTCTGGCTGTCACAGGACCCTTCTCAGCTCCTGGCCACACAGGAGGGCAGCTCAGAACACACAGCTGCCTGCATTATAGTGGGTAAGGAAGAGAACCACAGAGCACAACATGGAACCCAGAGACTTCTGTAACCTCACCTTGGAAGAAATATAATCACTTTTGTCACACTGTATTTATTAGAAGTAAGTCACTGGCTCAGCCCACCCTCAGGGGAAAAGTTTCCATGGATATAAACCATAAGAAAGATTCAATCAACTCTGCCCCCATCTCTGCAAAGCTTCCAAAGAAGCTGAACAACTAGTTTTGGCTACAGCATATCCTCCCAAATTATTTTGATTATGTGGGTTTTACATTACAAAAAGCAACCAGAACAAAAACTAATAATAATTTTAAATATTTGTGATAAAGACATCTCCATCCATGAATTATTCAACTGTAACGTTAATCTCCCTTAGAACAGCGCACTTTCAGGTTCATGGAGGGATGGGAATCCGAATCAAACTCCTCACAGTTTCTCTGTAACTGAGCCCAGGTTTGGCTGCTTCCCGCTCAAACACCAAACTCAGGAGATGAGAATTGGTGGGAGGAATAGCAGGTTTATTTAAAAGCTGGCAACCGGAGGACATTGTGGACTAGACTGGCTGCAGGGTTTTTCTGGGAGGGGGATACACAGAAACTACACACAGGGCTTGACTGTGTGTCGATATGTTTGATCTCACTGACCGTGTTGAGTGATGGCTCTCTGGTGGTCTGGCTGGCATCAGCTTCATTGCAACAGGAATACAGATTAACTGCTCAGAATTCTTCCAGGGCGGGATGTTCGGCAACCTTGATTCCAAGCTTAGTTTTCCAAGGCCAGCTCCTGGCGTTCTTTAGGCAAAGCACATGAGTTAAACATTAGTAAAAGCCTAGCATAGAAAGATAGGTGAAAAAAGAAAAACAGAAGAGAATAGATCTTCAAGATAGAGTGGCAGTTTCTGCTACAAATTCCCTACTGCCGAATTTTTATTCCATTTCTATGGAAAACGGGTTATCAATTCTAATCTGGCTACTTCCTGCTGGATGGGGCTGTTGATTGGGAACCTGACAATGAAACCATTTGATGTGGCTGTGAGCTGATTTTTGTTTTTGTTTTTTTTAGTCTTTGGGAGGGCCTGAACTCCCAATGGTGTAGGGACACATCTGTGGGACGAGTGGTCTTTTTAGAGGCAAACTCATGAACAGAAGTTAATACGGTGCCTAGAGTCTTAGCATATTTGGCAACTGGTAAATTTCTTAAAGTATCAGTTGGTTTTCTCAACAGTGCAGAAACCTGGAATGGCCTACGGTATAACATGTTAAAGGGATTCAATTTTTCCTACTTTGGGGATCTGTTTTAATTGACACCAGGACAGCCAGCAATACCTTATCTCAAGTCAAATTAGCTTCTTGACAGATTTTGGTAGTGCTTTTTCTTTGAGTATGGTTTATCTTTTAGTTTTTTCTGTCAACTGTGGTCTCCAAGATGCCAATTTAAAGGTTGCAGGAAGAGGCCAGTCACAGCTTCCCTGACATTCCAGCAACCTTCACAGTCTTTTAAAATCGGGGGTTATGTATTAACTATAAACTATATGGCCCCCACATCAGTAAGAACAGTAATAAGTTCATTACCCACTGTCAGTTGTAAGCGGCCCCTGTGATATGCGTAGCAGGTTAGCTAACCATGTGTTTTTAATGGGTTACAGGAGGAGTGATGAATATTCATGAAGGTGGTCCTAACTCATGTATTGAACAAGCATGCAGGTAACATATGACTCACGCTCACTTTTGGGGTGGAGATTTCACATCTGAATGTACTATAATTAGGCTCTATGTGCTAAAAGGGGTTTTCAGAACAAAGAGGCATGCAAGTAAACCAACCAGAACCAGTCCATGGTCAGTGGTTTCTTATCAGGAAAAGTTACTGAAATCAGCCTCTTGTCTAATCAAAGCTGTGGTTATGGCTAGTGGAACAGGGTCTGGAAATCAGTAAATCAGCATCTGGTGGAGCTGCAAAGTGTTTTAATATTGCTTATCTCAAGACTGGTACTTGTTTAGCTGCTGAAGAAAAAGAAATATATAGTGGCAGTTTGGGGTGACTGTATTAGTCTGTTTTCATGCTGCTAATAAAGACATACCTGAGAATGAGATTTATAAAGGAATGAGATTTAATTGACTCACAGTTCAGCATGGGTCTGGGGATGCCTCAGGGAACTTACAATCGTGGCAGAAGGGGAAGCAAACGCGTCCTTCTTCACATGGCGGCAGGGAGGAGAAGTGCCGAGCAAAGCGGGGAAAGTGGCTTATAAAACCATCAGATCTCACGAGAACTCACTATCATGAGAACAGCATGGGGAAACCACCCCGTGATTCAGTCACCTCCCTCCAGGTCCTTTCTACCACACGTGGGGATGACGGGAGCTGTAATTTAAGATGAGATTTGAGTGTGGACACGATCCTTGCCTGGAATGGCCATAAGTTCCATTTACAATTTGGTATCTTATTGCCACAAAGAGTTGATTCTGTCAGTCTTATGATCTATATTCTAACATTAGTATTGGTCAGTTGTATGGAAACCATAAAATGAAGAAGATATAATGAGGCTTGTCTGACCTTTTGTCCCACTGTGTCTGGGAACTAGGTTTTTAAGATTGATTTTCTGGAGTTCTCTTGGCCAAGAGGGGCTTTATTCAGCCAGTTGTGGGGGGCGGGGGCAGACGTATAGATAGCCAAACTTTAATTTGTCCCATATTAAGGTGAGGGCAATGTGCTACCTGCCCCACAGTGCGACCCTCGGTGTGACCCCTTTGGCCAAGGAATTTAGAGTCAAAAGACTTACCACTAATGAAACATTCCAGCCCAGATAGAAATGTTTGCATTTTAGTTTGAACTGGCTAAATATTTTAAAAATCCAAAAAACCTTGAATTAGTAGTACTATAGTGAGTTCATCTCAACACCGCTAGCTTAATAACTATATAGCATATTCCAAGCAGGCAGAAAAGAAAATGAAGAAACAGAGATAGCGAACTTCAGAAGACTCTATTTAACTCTCTAGTTGCAGGTTAATCATTTCAGCTCTAAATTTTTCTTACTGCAATGTGTCCATTAGTTTTAAAACATGTGCAAAAAGAAAAAAACCTGGCATGCCTTTGAATTTTCCCATGTTTTTAAACCTTTAAAAACTAACAAATACACGGAAGCCGAAACAAATGGAGGACTCTCAAACTAATTCTCAAAAAGCGAGAGAGGAGAGTTGTTTTCAGAATATTATCTCACACAGTCCAGTACCACAAATGACCTGCACTAGGTCCAAATGGCACGAAAGTCCAAATGTCAGAGAATCCCAGGATGCACATTAGCTTGACTTACCCCCTCTTAAAGCTATCACCTCCTCAGATACCACTTTTTCTTGTACCAGCTGAGAGTTGCAGGCAGCTGATGCTACCTAGGGGTGAGAAGGGAAAATATCCAATGAAAGGAGTTCTTGGCAGCTGCTGGGATGTTCCTGGAATCCTGTTCCCAGCCACAGGGACGGATAGCCACCGTCAGCTGGCACTCTGGAGCAAACTGTTGCTCTCCCAAGTAGCGTGAATGGGTAGGCTCTGACATGCTGCTGAGGCCAACTTCTCCACCCGCTGGAAACCAGGCAAGCTAGACCACCCGAGGTGCACCGCGCCGTGCTGGTGCTGTGAATTGTGATTGAACCCAGGTTTGGCTGCTTGCTGCTTGAAAGCCAAACTCAAGAGATAAGAGTTGATGGGGAGAAAAGTGGGTTTACCCAAAAGCTGACAATCTGAGAAGATGGTGGACTAGTGTTGCAAAGTCCATCTCAAGTTCCTCAGGATGGACAGAGGGATTTTATGGGAGGAGGATATGAAGAAATTACGGGCAGGGGTTGACTATGTGGGGTCAGTGTGTGTGGTCTCAATGATGGTCTTGAGCAATGACCATCTGGTGGTCTGCCTGACGTCAGCCTGATTGCATCGGAATACAGACCCCTGCTCAGAATTCTTCCCAGGCACCGGAGTCTGCAGCCTTGATTCTATGCTTAGTTTTTTAAGGCCTCCTGGAGTTCTCTAAGTAAATCACATGAGTTGAGCTTTATTAAAAGCCCAGCACAGACGAAAAGGGGGACAAAAAGAAAAACAAAGGAGAAAAATTGTTTCGCCAGATGAGTTGGTAATTTCCGTTACATCTTCTCCAGTGGCAAGCAATGAGTGTTCAGAAATAGTGGAATCATTTGCACATTTAAAAAAGATCTATTATCTTGTTTATTTTCTTTTAAATATGCAGCAGAACTTTACTGTTATGCAACTCAATTATGTGGGTTCTCTAATTTCCCACTTATTCTACCTAGATTAATGTGCGGCTTATTTCACCTTGATGTTTCAAAGACAAGCCTGGCCTGTGCTGTGCGTGGGTTAGAACATGCATCATAAACAAGGAGGCTTGAGGTGGCAGTGCCTCCCAGAATGCTGTGCCCACGGTCTGCGCAGGGGTCACTGCTCTGAACCTCAGTACTTCTGAAGTGGGTGGACGTCTCTGCAAGAGCTGTGCTTACCCAGTTGTTCCATTTATGCTTATATTTTACAAGCATTTAGTAAATTCTTGAGCTAGGCCCTGGGGACTAGCAAAGGAATAAGATATCTGTTATTTTTATTTTATTTCAACAGTTTTGGGGAACAGGTGGTTTTTGGTTACATGCATAAGTTCTTTAGTGATGGTTTCTGAGATTTTGGTACATCCATCATCCAGGCAGTGCACACTACACCCAATGTGGAATCTTTGATCCCTCATTCCCTTCTCACCTTTCCCACAAAGTCCCCAAAGTCCATTTTATCATTCTTATGCCTTTGAACCCTCATAGCTTACGTCCCACTTATAAGTGAAACCACACAGTATTTGCTTTTCCATTTCTGAGTTACTTCACTTAGAATAATGGTCTCCAACTCCATCCAGGTTGCTGTGAATCCCTTTTTTTTACTTTTTATGGCTGAGTAGTATTTCATGGTGTGTGAGTGTGTGTATGGGTATATATATCTATATATCTATCTATATCTATATGTATATATATCTCACATTTTATTTATCCACTCATTGGTTGATGGGCATTTAGGCTTGTTCCAAATTTTTGTAATTGTGAATTTTTCTGCTATAAACAAGTATGTGCAAGAAAACATCTGTTCTTAAGTTGCTCTTGATTTAGTTTGGAATACTTAAAATGGCTGAACTGCAGGATAAAATCCATGCACGAATGATGACCTTTTAAATCAACGTGTGAGAAGAAAGAACTCTGAAATGTAGTGTGAAGCATGGGTCAGTGGACCCCTCAGCGTCTATCTCAGTGTGCTCTGTAGCATCTCTCCTGGTTTCCTTGCACACTCTGCTTTCTAGCTGCACCTGTGTTGTGCTTAGCTCCTGTTCCATTCCCTTGTGGACTCTGCTCTCCAACTGCTCCTGTGTTCTCCTTAGCACCTGTCCTGTCCTCTCTTTCGCTCTGATCTCTAGCTGCTCTGTGATCCCTTTAGCTCTGTCCTATTCCCTCCTTCACTCTGTCCCTCAACTGCCCTGTGTTCCCCTTAGCACCTGCCCTAGTTCCCTCCCGCACTCTGTCCTCCAGCTGCACCTGCACGTTCCTTAGTACCTGTCCTACTTCCCTCCTGCACTCTGCTCTCCAGATGCACCTGCGTTCTCCTTAACACCTGTCCTATTTCCTTCCTCACTCTGCTCTCCAGCGGCCACTGTGCACCCATAGCTGGCTTTCCAGCTGTGCCTCCTGCCTATGCCCTGAGGAGTCCAGCACCCACGAGTGAATGGATGAAAGTACTGACTCCTTTTCTGGGCCAGTCGTCATTCTAGGCTCTTCATACACAACATACAAGGGAGCACATTAAGTAGATATTGTTATTTTAGTTTTATTAGAAATTAAAGTTTATGAAGGTTATATCCTGAGACCTAGTGCATGGAAAAGAGGTTTGTGTGATTCTTTTTACTGCTGCTGTTAACACTGAGAGCCCTGCCCCTCCCTGAAGGAAATTCTGTTCCTAAACGCTGCAGCCACTGAGATTCTTCACTGTATTTTCTCTTTTTTGAGACAGAGTCTCACTCTATTGCCCAGGCTGGAGTGAGTGGCTCACTGCAACCTACACCTTCCAGGTTCAAGCAATTCTTCTGCCTCAGCCTCCCGAGTAGCTGCACCACCATGCCCAGCTAATTTTTGTATTTTTAATAGAGACAGGGTTTCACCATGTTTCTCAGACTGCTCTCGAACTCCTGACATCAAGTGATCCACCCGCTGAGATTACAGATATGAGCCACCGTCCCCAGCCTTCACTTTCTTCTCTGAGTCAGAGATCTTTGGCAAGATAGGCTTTGCACAACTTTTATTGCAATAGAAATATTTGAGACCTTTGTCAGGTTAAATTTTAGCATTAAAGGTATATCTGTTTTCCTGTGACACACTGAGTTTAGGAATGTATGACTCAGTAATGAAAACTTGATCTGGCATAACCCGAGGCATTTGAGCTCCCAGACGGAGAAGGATCTGTTTTTCCGATAGCTGACAAAGCCTGGCATGATCGTGACTTGCAGGAATGCAGCACCCCAAGAGGACCCGAGCAATTGGGAGAATTTTGTTTACATGACACTAAGCCCCAAATGACCTTAAATTCTAAATAAAAGTTCCATGGGCAATTTGTATAAGGGCCTTGTTTTTAAAGAAAATAAATTATATGACAGGTTTGTTATATATATATTACAAACTAGACTGGTGAACATTTTACTCAACATTTTAAAATCTTTAATTAAGACCTTTCAGTACATAAAGCTTATATAACAAAATCTAGCCAAAGTCTATAAAATCTAAACACATTTCTAGAAGAAAGGGTGGTGCCACGAAAGTTTACACGCTGAGGCTTTCAGGGTGGCTACGCGGTGTGGGACGTGGGCAGTGTTCTCGGGCTCATGGTTTTGCTTACATGACAGTTCCGGCCCACAAGAGCCCTCGGAGCCTGTGTGTCGGCCTGCATCCTGTGGCATTTGGCAACGGAGATCTGTTTAATATGAGGTGTCAATAGAGCCAAGGTTATGATATCTAAAAATAATCAACACTAATTCCCTAGAAATGCTGTCTTTTTTGACAAAGCCACCGGCGCCACGTGTGGTCACTGCATTATAGTCAAGAAGAATAACACCCTCGCTCTGCAGAGTCTGAACCGGAGCGACGACCCCCCTTTATTCTATGCAGCGTTAGCATCAGCCATGGCAATGTAAAATCAATGCTTTCGGAGGCCGTGGGGGCAGAGAACGGAAAGTCCTCGCAGCCGTCAACCTGGGGACTGAGGCAAGGCAGCTGCTGACTGCATGAGAGTCTATTGCTCCTTCTCTAGTGAAAGTCTCTGCATTGGCCTAGAAGGCTTCAGTGCCGGCGGGAACGGGATTCCCTGCAAACCTCCGTGAGCTGCAGAAACAGAAGCAGTGATGTTTGACGTCTGATCTTCTCCAAGGACGTCTGGCTCTGGGCTGCAGCGCAACACTCACTGACCGAAGCTGACTCGAGTGTGTTCTCACTTTTAGGACCATCTTTAATCACCACATGAATGTTTATAAACTTCTGGGGCTAAACATGAAAGTCGTTCCTCAGGTGCCGTCTCCACCTAGCACTGTGTACATTTTCTTTCTCTCTTGCAGCTGTTTTCTTCCCACGGACTGCATGAAAAAATGAAAAAGAAGTCATTTCTGCATGTGTCACACAGGCATCCTGTGGCTCTAAAGGGAGCTGAGCTGGATTCCACAAGCGCAAGGTCCTTGCAGTGTGTGAAGAGGATTCAGTCACCGACGAAGGAAGGGTTCTGCAGGGCACGACCGTCGTCTGCCCAGGCTGACCCCCAGCTGCCCAGCCCGCGTTTATGCCGTGTAAGCATGTGCGGCAGGGTTGCTAATGTGGTCTCCAGAAACATCTCATGAAGTAAGCCTTTCCCTGCATGTATTTTTATGTGGGTGTAAATGGATTTCAGTTCTTACCATGAACATTTTTACGGTGCTTCCAAGTGAGGGTTTGACTGCGTCACATCTGGAACCCTTCAAGTTTATCCTTCTTGGAATCAGTGTCGTGAACATTTCCCCCCGAGGTCAAGAGTCTGCTGTTAACATGATGTTCTCTAATTACACGGCTTCATACAACTCCCAGCTCTGCGGACGTGTGTTTTTATGTTCAGGGCGCTCCTTCTTTCACCTCTGTTTGCAGCTCCTTCTTTCACCTCTGTTTGCAGCTCATTCTTGACTCTGCTCTTTTCCCACCGCCGTTATCTCAGGCCCTTCCCAAGGTGTCATCCCAGCTGACTTCTTTTCAATAATGGAAGTAGAGGATGTGGGGTCGGTCAGCCCGGCTTCTGATTTCTTCTCCACCCGTGACTTGCCAAATTAAACCTGTGTTTAGCCTTCATTTATTTCAACCTGGATTTCTCAAGAGTTATAATTTTTAGATATATTAGTTACAATTATAGGGTTGTTTAAAGATCAAACAAGACAATGTATATTGATATGTTTTGTAATCTTTAAAGCTCAATAGAAATGTAAGATCTTGCTATTATTATATAATTATAAAATCTTCCATTCCTTGCTTTTTTCTTGGTTGCTGGCCTAGAAATTGAATCAATTCTGTTCTCTTTTTATTTTTTAAAAATAATCTTGAACATGTGAAATTGCTGATATTTTATTGTATCTCTGATATTTGATTTGTTTGAATGATAGCTTCCTATGGTTTCTTCTAATAGTTAAAACTAGATCAGGCCAGGCACAGTGGCTTATGCCTATAAACCCAGCACTTTAGGAGGTCAAGGTGAGCAGATCACCTGATGTCAGGAGTTCAAGACCAGCTTGACCAACGTGGCGAAACCCCATCTCTACTAAAAATAGACAAATTGGCAGGAGAATCACTTGAACCCAGGAGATGGAGTTTGCAGTATGCCAAAATCCCACCACTGTACTCCAGTCTGGGCAACAGAGCGAGACTCCACAAACAAACAAACAAACTACAAAAAAAAAACTATACCGAAGTGATATATTTGTGTAGGGAAACCCCAGGCAGTACCCTAAAGTCATGATGACATAAAACTGTTATTTGTTATTCTGGTACAATGTCAGTTTCTCAACAATCATTCCAGCTGCTGGTTTCTCTTGGTCTTTTTTCCCATTTGGATTGGTTTCCCTTAAATGTCCGGTGATTATTCATCGTTCACATTGAATAGTGACACATGAAGAAGGTGAATGGAATGTGTGTTATCATTAGTAAGGCTTGTCTGGAGGTTTTGCTTTGGGGAGCCAATAGGGTTTCTACATACTAGTAAGCGATGTCTTTGGTCTAGATAGTTTTCTTTCTCTGGAGAAAGCTCCTCTCCTCTCTGGAAGGCGGGTGCTTGCTTGCTGGTTGCTGGTGTTCTCCTCACTGGTTACCTGGGCGGCGGGGGCGGGGGGAGGCACGCAGGCACCCATGAGGGAGGATAACGAGGGTTGACTGTCAATGTACAGATTTTGATCGACCCTCCTGTTTTCTGACGCCTGCCTCACTTCTCTGCCCCTCACCCCGAGGAAGGTCCACAGATGATGGTTTCTCTCGAGACTGTGAGGCTGTCAAATCTCTTTTTGTCTCCGCTGCTCTCTCTCTGTGATGGACAACCATCATGGTTTCTTGGGAGCGAAAGGAAACAACTGGGTCGGTATGTGGTCTACCACTTTTAACTAGGAAGGCTTCTTCTTGCCTTCACCTAAAGCTAGAATAGCCAAGCTTAAGAGAGGGTTTAAAAATATTTAGTAACTCAACGTTTTGGGACAATTTGAACATCTTAAGGCACTAAGTGACTGAGTTTTCTGAAAATGGTGATGGGAGAGTAATTAATTAATTAATTAATTAATTTCTGCTTTGTTTTAAATATATTGCACCAGGTTTGTGTCTTATAATTAACTCTCAAAAGGTACAGATTTAATTTTGATATTGTCTTTTATTTGAAGAAATAGCTTAACTACTCTTCAATGCTGCACTTAGGATGTGACCAAATCTTTTTTTTTTTTTTTTTTTGAGACAGAGTCTTACTCTCTTGCCCAGGTTGGAGTGCAGTGCCACGATTTCGGCTCACTGCAACCTCCACCTCCTGGGTTCAGGCGATTCTCCTGCCTCAGCCTCCCAAGCAGCTGGGACTACAGGCACCCACCAACATGCCCAGCTAATTTCTGTATTTTTAGTAGAGATGGAGTTTCACCATATTGGCCAGGCTGGTCTCGAACTTTTGACCTTGTGATCCACCTGCCTCAACCTCCCAAAGTGCTGGGATTGCAGACGTGAGCTACTGCGCCCGGCCTGGCCAAATCTTTATTTGAGACAAAATGTATTATTTCACTCTATGTAAATTAATATATTGTACCTTGAAAAATTATTCATTTGGGAATTTTTAGATCTTTCTCAGTTTTCTTGAAACTTTTGTGTAAGATAAATGACCTTATATTTGTCACATTATTTCTATTAAACACTTAGCTGTGGGCACGAAAGAAATGGGCAGTTCTGTTACAGGGAAAAGTAGAAAAGGTAGCATCACTGCTACTCTTTCATGGACGGGCAAACAGGTTCAGAATTTTCCAGAACCGAGGTTTTCTATCTGACAGTTGCGTGTTCATTGTCTCACAAAGTGCGCTTCGTCCTTCTGTATGAATTTCTTCGCTCAGGCTGACTATGAATGTCAGCTCTCACATGCTGAGCACACATTAATTTCTGTTATCCTTTATTCCCACATAGCGTGCAAGTGATTTGAGAGGGTCCTGTATGGCCCGGTCCTCAGGTGCTTGGCAAAGTGGGTCCACCCTCTCCCTGGTAACCCTGGCTGTAGGTCGTCCTCCACGTCCAGGCCTTCCCCAGCAGTCCCCTAGAGCCCTCTGCTGACCAAAACTCCACACTGAAGCACTGCCCAGAATGGTGGCCCGTGAAGGGTTCCTAGTTCGAGACATGTTATTCCTCTTCTGTAAAAACTGCACCACTTTCAAATAGACTCTCAGGCAAAGGCACAGAAAATTATCTGATTAGATTCATGATCTTTTAGAGACTTCAAATTGTTGAGGTCATCCGAGCCAGTAGTTTTCAAAATGAGTTGAGGGATTTAAGTCTTAAAATGGTGCATTCAAATTCGAGTTAAAAATAGTTTAACTACTATATTTTTCCATTGTAAGACATATTTTTTTCATGCTTTACTTTTTCTGGAGTTAGCATGCATCTTACAATTGATACACTGCATTTAATAGGATGAGATCTCTTGTTCTTCTGAAAAATTATCAATACATTCATGATGAACATTGATTTAATGGCATCTCCGAATTTAAAACACCCAAGTTACAATCATTAACTCTTCTACAATATTTAGATGCAAGAAGGTCATATTTCTTTCTTTTTATAAGTCAAATAATATCTAGCAGAAGATATATATCAAGATGCGGAAGATTCCAATTCACGGAGGTTCCTCGTCATATTCTGTGCCGACACTGGAGGCTGGTATGATGGGACTTCAGCTCCCCACCTTCCTGTCTCACTGCTTTTCCTGTGACTGACAACTGCTGGCCCTTTGCTCAGAAGGGGTGAGAGGACCACTGCCCCGGCACTGGGGAGGGGACGCTCCTCACAGCACAGGAAGTGCCAGGAAGGCAGCCGTCAAATGCTGGAACCTGGGCCACACCAGCCACATCTGGGGAACTGCCTGTGACTAGGGCCCACTGGGAACATTCTTCCTCTGGGAACTTCTCCCCACTGTCTTCATTTCGTTTTCCCGTTGGCGAGTATAGCTTAACCCCTCGGTAACTAGATCAGAGAGTTATTCAGGCAAATTCTCTTTCCCTCCTTTAACCCCTAAAGGCTATATTTGTGTGTGTGGGTGGGTGTGGGTGTGGGTGTGGGTGTGGGTGTGGGTGTGGGTGTTACAGAGACGCCTAACCTGCAAAAGCACAGCTTGGCCTTCCGGAAGTGCATGGCAGATAGGAAAAGGGCTGCTTTATTATTTCCTGGCTCCTCCAAAGCAGACACTAAGAAAATATAAGTTAGTACTTTTGCTAATAATTTCATCTGTAACATTGAGCATTTAAAAGTTGTGATAATACATTCAATGTCATGCCCATACAAGCGCATTATAAAATGTAGCATTAATGAAACAAAGAAATTTATTTCTTGTAAGCTATGAAATAAATTTCTCCCACTATCTCTATGCATCTGTTTACCATTTGCACAACTATACCACTAAATAGAGATTGTAGACAATTTTTATTTTGACAGCTGTCCACTCATTCAAAATTACACCCCAAAATACGATATAACCCATGCATATTACCAGGTCCAATTAAGTGTAAACCAAGGCCCATTTGTACATGCGTGTGTTTTTATGATTTTGTCTGTTCCTTCTCTGACTTACGTATTTCTAACACAGAATGTGAGAAGAGTTAGCTCTTTGTAGTTATTTAGCTTTAAGACATAGAAAACTGCTCTAGAACCTTTAAAAAGCAATTGCACAAATTTTTTTTAAGTCTCTTGAAATTTCAAGTCAAGATTTTTAAAAAATTATTATTCTTTGAAATTACATTTCTGTATACATCAAGACTTATCAATAACATACCAACAGAATAAAATAGGAAAGTATGGTTACCATATTTTATAATGGCCACCTCATATTCTTACTGCTTTTATAACTAAGTCATATAAATTGAGCTCACAAAAATATTTATATTATAAAATGATAATTTATCATCTGTAATATTTGAGTTTTTCTTGTACATTTTTATGTAACAAGATAAAATTTTTACTGTTAAAAATGTTTTTTTTTAAAAATTGGAGCAAGCCTAAGCCCCTTCATTTTATAAATACAATAACCTGAGGCTCGTCAAAGCTGGTGACTCACACACTCAGCATTGCTGGTTGTTGGCTCAGGATCCAGAAGGTATTTGGACAATGCACGCTAAATTAACAAATGCGCTTTAAAATAGGTTTATATTAACCCCAAAGGAAGTAGACTTGTGGCATTTGTAAAAGAAGATGTTTATGAACGAGGGCTCCGATTCTCCCCTTTCTAAAAGCAGGATGCACAGCCTCTATTTTCCCGTTGCGAGATGTCAGAGCTGAGCCTGGTGGCACTCACAGCAGACATCACAGACGCCTCAGCGTTTCGGAGGAGGATGGTAAAGACTTTCTTTGTTTCATAAAACTTATGTTTTCCAGGGGAAAAAAAAGGTTGAGTCTAAAATCTATCCTCCTCCTGAAATATTTTAATGACGCTGAAAAAGGTTAGGCAGGTGCCAGTGGAGCCGCGGTCCTGACTTCTGAGCGGAGACAGAGGAGAGTAATATTAACGTGTTCGCACTACTCGCTCCATTGTGAAAAGTAACAAATATAGTTAAGCAATGATTCTTAATGAGAGTAGAATAGTTCAACAATGTTTACACACCTGGTTTAGTTATTCCACTCTCTACGCTGTTTTATCCTCACGGCCAGGTAAGCACTCCACCGTCTCTATTTCAGAAAGTAGACAGTAACTGAACACAACTGTCTACCTTTAAAAAACATGATTTACTTCACTATGAAAGTTCATGGTGTATGTAATTAACACCTTTTTGTGGTCTGCATTCAGTAGGTGTTGGCATCTGCACGCAATTGTGGGCCCACTGTTGAGGCAACTTCACACACAGTGGTCTCACTGCCCTAAACTTCCAGGGCTCTCTGCCCATGCAGCCTTCCCTCTCCCAGCCCCTATCAGCCACGGATCATTTTACCATCTGTGTAGTTTTCCCTTTTCCGAAATGTCACATAATTGGAACTATACGTTATGTAGCCTTTTTGGCTCCTTTCACTTAGTAATGTGCATTTTGGGTCCCTGTATGCCTTTTCATGACTAGAGAGCTCATTTCTTTCTCACTGAATGGTATCCCATTGTCCGTAAGTACCAGCATTTATTTATCCATTCACCTACCGGAGGACTTGTTGGTCACCTCCCGTTTCTGGTCATCCTGAATAAAGCTTCTATAAACATTTGTGTGCAAGTTTGTGTGTGGACATAATTCTTCAACTCCACTGGGTAAATAATGAGGAGCACAATTGCTGAATCTTTTGATAAGACTGTTTTAGGTTTGAAATAAACTGCCAGACTGTCTTCCAGAGTGGCTGCCATTCTGCATTCCCAGGGCAACGAGGGGGAGTTCTTGTGGCTGCGCAGCCTCGCCAGCATTTGGCCTTTCCAGTCTGGTGGACTTCGGCCGTTCTAATAGGTGTGTCATGCTGTCTATCTTATTGTCTTAATTGACAACTCCTAGGTGCATATTACACAGAGCATCTTTCCATATACTTAGTTTCCATCTGCATATCTGCTCAGCTTTTGCCCATTTTAAATTGGGTTGTTTGTTTTCTTATTGTTGAGTTTTGAGAGTTCTTTGCATATTTCAGATATGAATCCTTTCAGATATAGCCTGGATATATTTTGCAAATAGTTTCTCACAGTCTGTGGTTTGCTTTTTATTCTCTTAACAGTATCTTTGGCAAAACAAAAGTTTTTCATGTCAATGAAGTTCAACTTCCCAGCTTTTTTCATTGTGGATTATGCTTTTGGTGGTGTGTCTTTGAAAATCACCAAATCCAAGGAGATTTTTTCCTTATGTTGTCTTCTAGGAGTTTGAAAATTTTGCATTTCACAAATTGGTTTAATATCTACTTTGCATTGACTTTTGTAAAAGGTGTAAGGTCTATTTATAGATTTATTTATATTTTTTGCATGTGGATGTCCAGTTGTTTTAGCGCCATTTGTTACAAAGACTCTCATTTCTCCATCGAATTGCCTTTGCTTCTTTGTCAGAGATCAGTTGGCTGTATTTCAGCCTGTTTCTGGCTTCTCTCTTCTGTTTCACTGATGTATGTATATGTGTCTTCTGTTTTGTCCTTAATTAAAAAAAAATCTGATTGCTACCTCAATTTGCTCACGAATTCTCATTTGTAAACAGAAAAGTAGAGATTAATGCCTGATTATCTTTTAGGGTAGATGTTACATTGAACACAATGAACAGAATGAGTTATAATCTTAAAGTGAATATAAACATCTGACCATAGTGGCAACAGATTTGCTAACTAGTGACATCAATGACAGACTAGCTCATGGTGATACTGTTTCCTCCTGTGGGCTCCACTTGGCTTTACACCAGGTAACTACCAACCCCTTTTGTGCTTCCTTCAAGGATCTCTGTGGGGTGGAAAGCAGAAATATCATGAGATCAGTGGAGGAAGAGAAGGCAGCATCCCAGACCTCTGGTGGGTCCCAATACTGCTCTGTGGCAACAGCTAGAGGGTGACGGAAACAGACAGGGTGCAGATGACGTGGGTGCTGGCCCCAGGGTTCCCAAAGCTACCAGGTTACCATGGTCTGTAAGACGCCTGGAAATGACACCTTCTGGGCTTTTAGGGGTCATTGTGGAATTGGAAAATTAGGAAGCGAGTAGTGACAATCTAGATTGATTATTAGAGGTACTTCTCCCACTGTTCAGCAACCAAGGAGCCTTTGATTAGTAGTGAAATTGTGGCACCCCAACAATGGTGGAGTGGAGTGTCCTGCCATTTTGGAGGGGTGATGGCTCAGGGTCAAGACTGAACTGGTTAGAAAAAACTCTTTTTTTTTCACATCTGAGTGTGTGAGTGAAATGCACAAATCATTGGCGGCTGCTGTGAAATGCACAAATCATTGGCGGCTGCTTCTCATGTGCACTCCAGCAGTATCCAGTCCAAAAAGAAGCTCTTCAAACCAACCGAGGAGAGAAAACAGCATGACAAGGAAAGGTATATTAGTCTGATAAACATCCACGATAACCCCACCTATTTTTTTAAATGTATGATTTGGATGAAACCAGAGAAAGAGACTGTTGCTGAGTCGCTGCCGCAGCCCTGACACAGCTGCAGACGCCCTGCTCTCCTTATTTTATTAATGCTCATGAGGACCCCAATGTCTGAGGAAGAACGTTCCCGTCCAACTCAGCCGCTGGTGTGTCACGCGCCGGCCTTGTCAACGCACATGAGGACCTTACAGGGTGTGTTATAGCCCCATTTATAGAAACGGAAACTGGCTGTAAAGTGTTCAGCACCCGGCCCAAGTTCTGCATGTAGCAGAGGCCTGAGTTCAAATGCAGCCCCGTCGTGCTCTTTGACAGCCTCAGGACCACGTGCTCTGGGTGACCCATGCAGGGAGTCACTGACAGCCCTCGTGGTTGGCTCTTGGCACAGAGGGGAGTGATATAGTCCACCGACCTTTTCAGACACTCGAGTGATTCGTGATATAGTGTATGCAATCACTCCCAATGAGTTCTGTTTTCAGTTTAAAATAATACCTGATTATATATTTATTATAAATAAAGGGAGATTTATTGTGTTTTTTCAGAATATGAAGCATATCTCTTTTGCCTAAAAGTTGGAAGTTCTAATACTATATAAGGAGCTTAAGTGCAGGTTATAACGATGGGTCTTTTGACTGAATTCACATCAAACTGAATCCGTAACTCCAGCTATGAACAGGGTGAGACATTAAACATTTAATAAAAAACAAATCCTTTCTTAGGTCACAGCAAGGACTCAATATATCTAATTATCATGCCCACTAAGAAGATGTATTGTGATATTTGCAGTTAATCACTCATTCAATTCCAGTATGTTCACATGGAAAAAAAACTGACCTGACACTCTAGGTCATAACTTTCCGTGACCAGCACACATTTCAAATTTGAAATACATGTTTAAAGCTTCAAATGCATAAATAGATACCCCAATCTAGAACTAAGTTAATAGTTGCTTTGAATTGTTTAAATTATCCTGGGAATCAGAAAGATATGTCTACATGAAACTGTGAAGGCTATATTAAAATTAGTAAACTTTAGAAGACTATTTTCATCTTAATATATAAACATATTACCTAGGCACACTGTTTAAATACACCTGCAACCTACTGTTTTTAGATTTAAGTAAATCATTAAACCCTAAAGTTGGAAAAGATTCCAGTGTTAGAGCTCTGGACTATAAAACCTGAACATTTTTCTAAAATCTTTGAGTTTTTATCCAGAAGTACAGATTTTCCTGGCACTAAGAGCTGCAAGAAATTTCACTTGCAGTCTTCACATAGTCAACAGTGGGAAGTCAACATCAGTGTAACAGATACTGTCACAAACATCCTGTGACTTTTATATATATATATTTTATTATTATATTTTAAGTTCTGGGATACATGTGCAGAACATGCAGGTTCATTACATAGGTATACACACGCCATGGTGGTTTGCTGCACCCATCAACCCATCATCTACATTAGGCATTTCTCCTAATGCTATCCCTCCCCTAGGTCTCCACCCCCTGACAGGCCACGGTGTATGATGTTTCCCTCCCTGTGTCCATGTGTTCTCATTGTTCAACTCCCACTTATGAGTGAGAAGATGAAGTGTTTGGTTTTCTGTTCCTGTGTTAGTTTGCTGAGAATGATGGTTTCCAGCTTCATCCATCTCCCTGCAAAGGACATGAACCCATCCTTTTTTATGGCTGCATAGTATTCCACAGTGTATATGTGCCATATTTTCTTTAACCAGTCTACCATTGATGGGCATTTGGGCTGGTTCCAAGTCTTTGCTGTTGTGAACAGTGCTGCAATAAACATACATGTGCATGGGTCTCTATAGCAGAATGATTTATAATCCTTTGGGTGTATACCCAGTAATGGGATTGCTGGGTCAAATGGTATTTCCGATTCTAGATCCTTGAGGAATTGCCACACTGTCTTCCACAATGATTGAACTAATTTACACTCCCACCAACAGTGTAAAAGTGTTTCTATTTCTCTACATCCTCTCCAGCATCTGTTGTCTCTTGATTTTTTAATGGTTGCCATTCTAAATGGCAGGAGATGGTATCTCATTGTGGTTTTGATTTGCATTTCTCTAATGACTAGTGATAATGAGCTTTTTTTCATATGTTTGTTGGCCACAATAATGTCTTCTTTCGAGAAGTGTCTGTTCATATCCTTTGCCCACTTTTTGATGTTTTTTTTTTTCTTGTAAGTTCATTTAAGTTCCTTGTAGATTCTGTATAATAGCCCTTTGTCAGATGGATAGATTGCAAAAATTTTCTCCCATTCTGTAGGTTGCCTGTTCATCTAGTTTTTTTTTTTTTTTTTCTGTGCAGAAGCTCTTTGTTTTAATTAGATCTCATTTGTCTATTTTGGCTTTTGTTGCCATTGCTTTTGGTGTTTTAGTCATAAAGTCCTTGCCTACACCTATGTCCTGAATGGTATTGCCTAGGTTTTCTTCTAGGGTTTTTATGGTGTTAGGTCTTACATTTAAGTCTTTAATCCATCTTGAGTTAATTTTTGTATAAGGGGTAAGGAAGGGGTCCAGTTTCTGTTTTCTGCATATGGCTAGCCAGTTTTTCAAACACGATTTATTAAGTAGGGAATCCTTTCCCCATTGCTCGTTTTTGTCAGGTTTGTCAAAGATCAGATGGTTGTAGATGTGTGGTGTTATTTCTGAGGCCCTTGTTCTGTTGCATTGGTCTAGATGAAAATCAGTGACATGTCACTGGAACTTAATTCAGTCCTTGCTGGAGGTTACCAAATTAAACTTTTCATTCGCAGTATACAGCTCAGGCTTTCCTGAAGAAATTTCAGAGGCAGGAAAAGCACAGCCTTTCAAGGCTGTTTGTACCCCTGCTAATCTAATTATTGGAAATGTTTCCTCATGTGAAGTTGAAGTTGGTCTCCCTCCAGCGTGCATCCATGGTTTCCCCACTGGAGCTGCAGATGACAAGGCCACGTGATGCTTCCATAGGAAAGCCTTCCACACCTGGTCCCCAGGAAGAAGAGCTGGTGTTTTACGCTCCTGAAAAGTCAGATATTTAACTGGATTACCAAGCATCCCTTTCAGTGGGGAAAATGCGAAATCAAATCTAAACTGCAGAAATAAAAATTTAATTTGTGGATGTGTAGCTTTTTTCAAATTTTTTACTGTAATATTCAATATCATTGGTAATATTTGTGGAAATAAAACTAAAAATAAAAAGTAATTGTTCTAAAATGCATGAAAATATGAAAAACAATTCATCATCCCATCTAGATATTTCAGTAGTGTGAGGATTCCCAAGGTGGCAGAGTCTGTGAGGAAACACAGTCTCTTCCAAATTTTCTTTTCATTTATCATGAAAAAAGTGTATTATTCTTGCACAAATTAAATTTTGACCTACTTTCTTGAGTAGCCAAAAACCATAACTAATGTATCCCATAACAGCTTTGTGAAGAACACGTAGCCTCCCAAAGTCCTATTTGTTAAACATTTAGAAAGCCAAAGTACTAAGTAGAAATAGCAGATTTATAGACCAGAGGACTTTCATTGGAGCAGAATTCCCATCGCACCCTTCTCAAGCAGTCAATCACGCAGTTACAGCCCTAACTGAAAACAACTTGCTCTTTGTCTTTGCTCCGCTTTGCAGTTCTGCGATCTTAGAACACAGGTTTTCTGACTGTTAGCGCTGGGCCACAGGGAGGAGCGCAGAGGAAAGGAGAAAAACAGCAGCAGCAGCAGCAGGAACGCGAACGCAAAGCCCGGAGCGCACCCAGCGCAGCCGCGCGGGGGCGGGGCGCCAGGCGGAGGCGGAGCCTGCGCGTTCCCGCCACGCCGGGCGTTTCTCCTCCCCGGCGCGTCCTGCGCTCCCGCCCTCGTCAGGGCAGCGGGGAGATTTCCGAGCTCTGCGTAAAAGATGGCTCCGCAGAGCCGGTGAGAGTTCCCGCGGGGAGCAGGGCGCGCACCCTGCGGGGTGATCGGAGAGAGTGTCACGAAGGGCTCCACACTCACACCCAGGAAAGAGGGGACCCCCGGAGGGGGCAGGGGGTCTGCGGGCAACAGCAGCCCCGTCGCAGGCGGCCTGAGGGACACAGGCCCCCCTGCACCCTGGATCCCGCTGGGCCTCCCCAAGTCACTCACCCAGAAGTCGAAGGTCGAGCTGCTTTCCATGAAGTCTGGAGGCTCAGAGTCAGCAGCCACCGGAGCGTCAGGAGGGCAGCGGAAACGCTCATCTGCTCACCCCTTCTGCAAGAAGAGGGGTCCCCCACCCCCACAGGTTCTTCCCGTTCCATCCCAAAGGCAGAGGCAGCTGGAACTCTGTCAGTGAAGCGACCACAGGAAGAACAGAATGTCCACCCACATTGGGCATCATCACGTTTCATTCCAGACAAGTGCTTTTTGTAAATTAAGGATTGTGTTGCAACTTTTATACTCCTCCGCCTAATTTAGTGGGTATTTAATAGATTCAGATTTATTTGAACCAATTAATTTTTTTTTAATAGAGACAGGGTCTCACTCTGTCACCTTGGCTGAAGTGCTGGTGTGATCACAGCTCACTACAGCCTTGACCTCCTGGGCGCAAGCGATCCTCTCACCTCAACCTCTTGAGTAGCTGAGACTAAGCACCACCACACTCAGCTAATTTTTTTATTTTTTATTTTTATTAGACACCAAGTCCCACTAACTTGTCCAGGCTGGTCTCGAACTCCTGAATTCCAATGATCCTCCTGCCTCAGCCTCCCAAAGTGCCTGCAATTACAGGCATAAGCCACCATGCCAGCCAACTGATTAAATTAATTATACATGTCCCTTGACTCAAAAGTGAGAGTACTCAATGTAGAGTAACTTGTTCTTCTTACAGAATTATCAGAAAATACGGCTTTTTAGAAATGCTGTTTTGCTAAAATATTTTTAATTTGTTTTCTTGGTATTTGGTTCTGACAATTTTTTCCTTGTACCTCAACTACCATACTGTCAGCATTTCCTGAGGAGCTGATAGGTAGGGAAACGCACCATGAAGTAACGTGGACCAAGCAATAAAAATAAACAAATAAAAGAAGAAAATCCCATTGCAAAAAACTGAAACAGAATTCTCAACTCTGCGTCATTCAGCCCTGCTTAAGCCGTCCCCCATTTCTCCCTCCCCATTTCCACACTGGGTTGTGCAGCCCTACTTACTCAGATCTGCAAACCTATATCCTATGCCCAGCTCCTCTTCCCTGCGTGCTTCCAGCCTGCTCGTCAGAAAGCCAGCCGGCTCCTCTCCTGAAGCTCTGCATGAGGGGGACCCCTCCTCCCTGCGAGCCCACAGCAGCCCCCGTGGAACCACCATTCCAGCCCCGTGTAGAAATGCTCCTCTCTTCCACCCACAAATGGAATGCCTTTTTCAGCTTAACGAAGCACTTAGAATACTTATCACTGTGACCACAACTTTTGCAGTTTGAGGAGACAGCAAAACTAGCACATTTTTTTCCTTCTTCACAAGTTCATGGATAGAAGTGTAAATCAATGAAAATGACTGAGGCAAGTTTTAATCATTTTAGGAAGTTTGTTTGCCATTGTTAAGGATGTGCACCTGGGAGGTACGTCTATGTCTTTTTCCAAAGGTTATTTTGAGGGCTTCAATATTTAAATGGGAAAGGGCAGATATTAGGAGAGAAATAATTTTTCAAGTATCGGTAGATAAAGAGACAAAACGGTTGCATCTTTCTGAGTCTTTGATCAAACTTTCACTGAATACACAATTTTCACATGAGAGAGAGGTAGAGGGAATAGTCATTTATGCCTTTATCCGGCCCAGCGAATCTGCATTTTTACATAAGCTAACATAGACAATAGGGCAGAGGAAGCAATCAGATAAGCATTTGTCTCAGGTGAGCAGAGGGATGACTTCGACTTTTGTCCTTTATCCCACACCTGTGAAAATAAGCATCAACTTACAGCGCCAGGGTGAAGTTCAACAGAACTGCTTCAGAATAAAGATCTTGGGGCCTATGAGGAAATTCCTGGTGGGCATTGTGAGGGAGGTATGCAGCTTTTAATCTTTGTAGACATATTATTTAGGAACAAAATGGGAGGCAGGTTGGTATGACCCAGTTCCCAGCTTGACTTTTTTCTCTTTGGCTTAGTGAGTTTGTAGTCCCAAGATTTATTTTCCTTTCACAAAAGATGGTATGCTGAGGATGCTAAGATTTATGGTAAGAAATCCTACCAACGTCAGCATACAATATTTTTTCCTCATGAAGTTGATTGAGAACTTTTACCTATTCACTTAAGGAAAAGACTTTAAGGCTTCTCTTTGGCATCTCTGAATGGCCAGCATCACTGTTCGCACAATTTTGAGCCATTATTAAGTAAAATACAGGTTGCTTAAACATAAGCACTATGATACCATGACAGCCGATCTGATAACCAGGATGGCTGCTAAGTGACGACCTGGTGGGTGGTGTGTGGATTCACTGGACAAATGGATGATTCTGTTCCTGGGCAAGATGGTGTGAGAGTTCATCACACTACCCAGAACAAAACAAAACTCAGAACTTAAAACATGTTTATTTTAAGAATTTCCCACTTAATATTTTCAGACTGCAGTTGACCATGGGTAACTGAAACCATGAAAGCAAAACCACTAATTTAGGGGGATGAATGTAGTAAGTTTTTAACTATCAATAATTTACTTGAATGTAAATGGATTAAATTTGCTTATCAAAGACACTGAGTGACAGAATGAATTTGTTTAAGACTCAACTATATGCTATTTGTAAGGGACTTACTTTACCTTTGAGGATACACATAGACTGAAAGTTAAGGAATGGAAAAGTTATTCCATGCACATGGAAACCAAAAATGAGCAAAGGCTGCTATACTTAGATCAGAGAAACCAGAGACTGCAAATTGAAAACTGTCATAGGATACAAATAAGGGCACTGTATAATAATAAAGCAGTAAATTCATTAAGAGGGTATAACAATTGTAAATATATATGCACCATACATCTTTATAAATTAATAACCTAAACATATAAAACATATATTAATAATTCTGAAGACACAGACAGCAATATAATAATAGTAGAACATTTCAGTACCACACTTTTGAACAATGGGTAGATTATCCAGGCTGATATGCTTTGGCTGTGTCCCCACCCAAATCTCACCTTGCATTATAATAATCCCATGTGTTAAGGGTGGGGCCAGGTGGAGATAAATAAATCATGGGGGAGGTTCCCCCCATGCTGTTCTCATGGTAGTGAATAAGTCTTATGAGATCTGATGGTTTTATAAATGGGAATTTCCCTGTACAAGCTCTCTTGCCTGCCATCATGTAAAACATGACTTTGTTCCTCATTCACATTCCACCATGATTGTGAAGCTTTCTCAGCCATGTGGAACTGTGAGTGAATTAAACTTCCTTCCTTTATAAATTACCCAGTCTCAGATATGTCTTTGTTGGCAGCATGAAAACAGACTAACACACAGACAAAATTTAATAAAGAAATATTGGATTTGAGATATACTTTAGACTAAATAGACATAATGGACATATACAGAATATTCCATCCAATGACAACAGACTACATGTGCTTCTCAAGCATATGTAAAATATTTTCCAGGGTAGATTATATATTAGACCATAAAACAAGCCTTAACAAATTTACGAAGACTGAAATCATATCAAGCATCTTTTCTGATCACATTGGAATGAAACCAGAAATCAGTAACAGGAGAGTAAAAGGGAAATTCACAAATATGTGAGAATTAAACAACACGCTCCCAAACAACCAGTGAGTGAAAGAAGAATCAGAAAGTAAATTTTAAAATGCCTTCAGACAAATCAAAACGGAATGCAACATTCCAAGTCTTATAGAATGCAGCAAAAGCAGCAGGAAGAGAGATTTTTACAGTGATAAATATCTACATTTTTAAAAATCTCAAATAAACAACTTAATGATATATCACAAAGAATAGAAAAAGGAGAACAAACTAAGCCCGAATTAATAGAAAAAAATAAAGTAACAAAGATTGTTAATAAATAGAGACCAGAAATAAATGAGACTAGAAAAATTATTTTAAAATCAATGAAACAGTTGGCTTTTTAAAAAGATAAAATTTACAAACTTTATCTTAACTAATTAAGAAAAAAAGAAGGCATAAATAAATAAAATCAGAAATAGAACAGGAGACATTACAACTAATACCGTAATAGTGCAAAGTTTCATAAGAGATTACAGTGAACAATTGTGCACCAATGAATTAAATAAACTAAAAGAAATGAACAATTTTTTAGAAATAGACAACCTATCAAGAAATAATCACAGAAAATAGAAAATATGAACACACCAATAATAAGTAAAAAGATGAATCGGTAATCAAAAGTCTCCTATCAAAATAAATAAATAAGTAAATAAATAAATAGCTCAGGACTTAGTGGTTCCACTGGGGAAGTCTACCAAACATTTTAAATGAGAATTAATACCAATTTTTCTAAAACTCTCCCCCAAAACTGAAGAGGATAGAGCACTCCCAAACTCATTTTACAAGGTCAGCATTGCCTTGATACCAAAGCCAGAAAGGGACACTAGAAGAAAAGAAAATACAGGCCAATATCCCTGATTAACAAAGAAGCAAAAATCTTCAACAAAATATTAGCAAATCTTATTTTGCAACACATTAAAGTATTATACATTCCAAACATTTATCCTTGGGATGCAAGAATGATTCAACATATGCAAATAAATACATGTGATACACCGTATTAACAGAATGAAAGACAAAAACAACATGATCATCTCAATAGTTACAGAGAAAGGATTTGACAAAATTCAACATAGTTTCATGATACAAACTCTCAATAAATTTCATAAAGGCCACACGTGGAAGCCCACAGCCACCATCATATTTATTAGTGAAATGCAGAAACCTTTGTAACATTAGGAAAAAGAAGAGAATGTCTACTCGCAGCACTTCTATTCAACAGCATACTGGAAGTCCTAGACAGAACAGTTAGGCTAAAAAAGAAAGAAAAAAGGCATCCAAAGAGAAAAAGAATTAAAAGTGTCTCTGCGTGGAGATGACAAGATCTTATATATACTGGCATACCTTGGCAATATTGCATGTTTGTCTCCAGTCCTCTACAGCAAAGCACATGTCATAATAAAGTGAGTAACACAAACTTTTTGTTTCCCAATTTACATTATCTGTATTCTATTAAGTGTGCAATACCATTATGTCTAAAACAGTTTGTTTACATTATCCTGTATTCTATTAATTGTACAATACCATTAAGTCTAAAACAGTGTACATTCCTTAATTAAAATACTTTATTGCCAAGAAATGCTGATGCAGAGACATGAAATGAGCACCTGCTGCTGGGAAAACAGTGCTAATAAACTTGCTCAATGCAGGATTGCCACATGCCTACAATTTGTAAAAACAAACAAACAAAAACCCACGTTGTCTGCAAAACACAATAAAGTGAAACTCAGAAAACAAAGTACACCTGTAGAGAGAGAGAAAAAAAGAGAGGGATGTGAACAGACTATTGGACAATAACAAAAGTTCTAAAATAATTAACATGTAGTTGAAGTTTCACAATGACAGAAGAGACAGAATGAACAAAAAATATTTGAAGTAATAGTTGAAGATTTCTCAGATTCATCGAAAGACAAATTCGCTGATTCAAGAATCTCAGCAAAACACAAGATGAATAAAAAGAAACATGACTAGGCATATCATAATTATATTGTATTAAGACATTTTGTTAAAAAGAGAATGTATTAACAACATATTTGAACTACAATAGAGATAAATTTTCTTGGAATTCCCTAAAGAAACCACGATATTCATGCCACCATAACTATGAACATTCATTTAATTCTAAAATCGCTCTTGCGTGCTTGCTATGGGCAGGCACTGTGATATGTTCTGGAAATACCCAGCTCCTTTTGTTCATTACCTTCCCCATCTGGCAAACATCTATTCATCTTTGGGTCTTGAATCAAGCACTCTCTCCTTGGTTAGGCCTCTGCAAACTGCTCCAGATAATTTACCTTTTTCACATCAAGAGTGAAACTAATTAACAGGCTCACATTTTTAGCCAGGGCTTTCAATCAGCTTGGTAGAGTGATGCAATTGAATAAAAACAAATGTCAAGTATCAAATTTGAAGAAAGCCTTTGTAGCATAATGGTCAAAAGAAGCAAACAGAAAAGAAATGCAGAGATAACAAAGACACAGGAGAAAAAAATTTTATTATCTTTAGAAGGTGGTTTTATAATCAACTACGAAGCTCTAACAGGTGCTCTTGAATGAAAGTTTCTGATAACTTTGGAGACTGTGACATCAGAATAGAGAAAAAACATTCATGACTCTTAATGAACTAAAATGTTCATTAATATCAAGCAGGACAGGAATTAACTGTATCAACTGGACTAGTAGGAGACTGGAGTGATCTTTTTGATGTTTTGCTTAAAATATTGCCAATCCTTTGTTTTGCTTTTCGGAGTTAAGAGGACTTTTCTTTTGAGATATTGACAGCTTTTTAACAATTTAGTATACGCCCATGAACAAACTTTGGAGAATATTTGTTTCTCCCTACCTGATTTTCCCCAGAATTTGGAAACTATTTGTGAGTATTCTTAAGTTGTGGCAATATAGTTATTTGCGTACGTGCAATAAGAATCTGTCTTCTTTTGTAACAGGACACAATTGGAAAAACTGGTTATTTTACCAAGGCTTTGACTGGAATGGTATGCATTCCTTTAAGGAATCAAACTTAACTTATAAAGCCAATCAAGCCCTTGAAAAACTGGCCTCAGATTTTGTGTATGCAGTCCCTGTACAGGGTTTCTGATGTGTGGTAAGCAAAGAATGTCACTTTCTGACAGGCCAGGAACCCCAAGTTATCTTGGAACCTCAAAAGGGGAGGAATTCACCCAACTCATAGGTATTTGATGGTATAAATCCATGGCTGGGCTTGGCTTTAAAAAGTCTTATCTCAGATTCCTTCTATGGAACAAAGTTCCATGAAAGCCAATTTAAAAGGCTTATGTGAAAAATAATCATTCTTACTACACTTTATATAAAAAAATCTGACCAAGTATAATAAAGCAAATTGATCCTACCATGATTTGTCTTTTAATAAAAATGGGAAACCGGAGGGATAAAAATTGTTTCAAAAACTACAGTACACTTGTTGCTAACTTCTAGTCTTGCCTCATGTTTTCCAGTTTTAATTATTTTTGGTTTGGATTAAATTCAAATTTTTCTGGCTACAAGTCTCCAAAATAATGTTTTCCATTTTTTCCTTTTTCCTCATTTTTTCCTGATTGGAAATCACTGAACCCTAAGCTGTGCTTTCTTAAAGCCCTGTGAACTTAAGACCAGACAACTTAACCCTCAGAAGAAAACAGCAGCGATCTATTTAAATATGTTGCTGTTGAATATTATTATGTTTCAGCAGGCACTGCCTCTAAGCCCCTGAAACAGAGTGCTACCACGAACAAATGGACCTCTTCCCTTCCCGTGTGCACTCAGCTCCCCATCACGACGACCCCTCTCAGCAAAAAGTAGCCAGAAAGATTACAATGCTCCATCTCCCTAGGATTCTCATGATAAATAAATATAGAAGCATGATAGAAATCATGCACAAATTGACAGTGGGGATTGTGGCAGGCCAGGTCTCACTAACGCAGGCCTCCATCACAACTGCTTCAGTACTGACTGAGTGGTTGAGTTAAACGTTACCAGTGCCCTTTTACAAAGGCTGGAATATAACAAAAGTCCACCCGAAGTTTTGCTTAGGCCTTTCCCGGGCCTTAAAGCATGACAAAATAAAGAAGGAATTCTTAACAGGACCCGTTTAGGATTAAACAAGTTTTATTATCTGAATTTAATACATGTATTTATATAAGTATAAATTTGTTTTAAATGCATTTATAAAGACATTTAAAGCATATCTGATCATTTAATTTACATGGATATTTTGAAGTAGAATTAAAAGCCAAAGAATATAAACTTCTCAATAGTTCAAATCTATATTGCTGTTTTGCTTTTCTGATCATTGTTCCAGTTTATGGTTCATCATTAAACATTTTACAGGATGCTGTTACCTTTTTAAAATTCATCATCTGGAAGATATTTTATCCTTATTTTTATTAATCTTTGTAGCTAGATAGACTCTGTGTTTTTCAGTGTGCCCTCGCTTTATAGTATTGTGATTATTCTTAGTTATAAACCCTTGACTTAGACGTTACTGTGTGGAGTTTTAACCTCGAGTTCTTACCGGCAGTCACGGCTGTTTCGGTCACAGGTGCGGTCGCACAGCTGAGCTCCTCCTTCACTGTGATGGGGGGTGAGTGGCCAACACCTGCAGGGGGCTTTGTAAGCACAGTGATCATCCAGTCTTCTCACTGGACCTTGATGTAGCCTGTCTGATCCAACTTGGTAATACATCTCCTTGGGGGACTTTTCCAGCATCTGCCACATGATGGCACAGTAAGCCTGGAAAGATGGCAACCCAGTTCAGTAGTACATCTATGGTGTTTTCCTTTAATTTATAGAAGCTGTGCCCTCGGAAGGCAAGAATTATTGTTTAGCAGGGGTGTGTATGATGACTGGATGGCCAGAGGGTGCTCATGTGCTAAAGCAAATGCTCAAACAGATTCTATAAATTTAATTTAAGCAGTGAATTTAAATCCTGAACTCACAGGTCACCAAACGTTAACACCAAAGGAGAAATAGCATGCTTTCTAGGGGTTGACCTTATTTTTAACAGGACTAATAACAGGACTCTAGTAAGCCAACAGCACTCAAGTAATTCTTCAGGGTGTGTGATACGGTTTGGATGTGTGTTCCCATCCAAGTCTCATCTCAAGTTGTGGTTCTTAGGGTTGGTCGGGGGGCCTGGTGGGAGGCAGTTGGATCATGAAGGTGGATTCCCCCTTGCTGCACTCATGATGGTGTGTGAGTTCTCCCCAGACCTGGCTGTTTGAAAGTGGGTAGCACCTCCTGCCTCCCTCTCTTCCTCCTCCAGCCGTGTGAGATGTTCTAGCTTCTCCTTCACCTTCTGACATGATTGTAAGTGGCCTGAGGCCTCCCCGTCAGCATGCTTCGTGTACAGCCTGCAGAACCATGAGCCAATTAAACCTCTTTTCTTTCTACATTACCCAGTCTCAGGTAGTTCATTATTACAATGTGAGAATGGGCTAATACACTGTGGCTTAGTCATTCTGCCTGCCCAGGAGCTTGGCGATGACAGAGTATAGCAATTTAAAGATATTTGTAGGGTTTTAAAGAGCTCCTAAATTAGCCCCATAGAAACCACATGGCTTATCTATTGGATTTTAGATGTTCTGTAATCCCAAAGATTAGAATGATGTAAATCAGTAAGGATATGGTCATTGCTTGAGCATTTGCTTTAGTACATGAGCCCTCTGGCCATCCAGGCATTATACGCACCCCTGCTAGACAATAATTTTTACCTTCTGAGGGCACAGCTTCTATAAAGTCCGTATTTGTCCAGATCTCAGATCATGTTGGCCTCAGCAAGCTTCTTTGACTTAACTTAGGTGTTTCTCACAAACAATTTTGCTGAGAAACAGCACACTTTTGTGTCAGTTCCTGAACTATTTGACCCTATAGCAAATGCAACAGAGAAACACTCTATCTCAAAAAAAAGAGAAAAAGATGAGACTCAGAAAATACAAATAGTGGTGTAGATTTTGCCCAAAATATAACACGTTGACTGGATACTTCTCTTTGCCTTTGAAAAGTAGTTTTTGTAACATGTAGACCAATGGTTCTCAAATTGGCTGCAAATTAGAATCACACTAAAGCTTTAAAAAACACCAATGCCCAGATTCCTTCTTCAGACACTCTGATAGAGTTATTTTGGGGTGGGTTTTGAGTATTGACACTTTTTTTAAACTCTAAGGCAAATCATCGATTTAGGTGAAACTCAACACTGCAAGTTGCAGTAAACCTAAGAGTTTAGAGTTCTGTTTGAGTAACTCCCTGAGAAATCCTCAGCAAAGCTTTGTTCTGCCCACAGTATGCAGAAATGTAAGCAGCATCTAGCTACCCGTCCATATTGCTCTATGTAGCACTCACAAATAACAGCCCTAAAGCATTTAGAACTATTTATTAATCATTCTGCTAAAAAATGAAATGGACATAGACCAAGTAAAACCCTACCATATCCCAACCCTCAGTTGCAACTCCATTCCTATTACTCCTGACTTTCATTTGAAGATAAGAGGTCTTATGATTTTGAAATGATTTTCCTATCTACAAAATATAGTTATCTTATCAACTTTTAGCCGCAGAGTCATGTCCTCCAAGAAGGTAAAAACATGTCCAGTTCAGAGGTATTTTCTGTTTCCTTAAATAAAGCTCCTAATCCTGGCATCAGTCTCCTCCTAAAGACGTCTGTGTACTCTTTGTTCTTGGCACTGTGCCTTCACTTATGCTGCGTTGCAACATGGAATACCTTTCATCTTCTTCTGCTTTTTTTTTTTTTTTTCTGAGGCGGAGTTTTGCTCTTGCTGCCCAGGCTGGAGTGCAATGGCATGATCTCGGCTCACTGCAACCTCCGCCTCCCAGGTTCAAGCTATTATCCTGCCTCAGTCTCCCAAGTAGCTGGGATTATAGGCATGTGCCACCACGCCCAGCTAATTTTGTATTTTTAGTAGAGACGGGGATTCACCATGTTGGTCAGGCTGGTCTTGAACTCCCAACCTCAGGTGATCTGCCTGCTTTAGCCTCCCAAAGTGCTGGGATTACAGCTGTGAGCCACTACACTCAGCCCCTTTTATCTTCTTGATGAAAGGTCAATACTTAAAAGTCTAGCTGAAATTCTACCATCTTTATAACCATTTATTTATTTGTTCACTATCCATTTATTCATTTATTCAATTAATCAAGAAACATTTATTGAGGGTTTTGTACATGACTGGAATTGACATATTTACTCCAATTTAATGTGATTTTTTATTTTCTGGTTCTTAGCCATATATTGATCTACATATTAGTGAAGAAGAAAAAATGAAGTATGGAGAAAAATGTAAATCAAAGCTAATTCCCAGAAGCCCTAGCCAGAGCAATCAGGCAAGAGAAAGAAATAAAGGGAATCTAAATTTGAAAGAAGGAAGTCAAACTCTCTGTTTGCCAGTGATGTGATCATATATCTAGAAAACCCTATAGACTCCTCCAAAGACTCCTAGATTTGATAAATAAATTCTGCAAAGTCTCAGGTTACAAAATTAATATATGCAAATGAGTGCCACTGCTATACATCAACAAAGACCAAGCTGAGAATCACTTCAAGAACTCTATCCCTTTTACAATAGCTGCAAAAAATAAATAAAATCTAAAAATATGCTTAACCAAGGAGGTGACAAAGCTTTACAAGAATAACTATAAAACATTGCTTAAAGAAATCAGAGATGACACAAACAAATGGAAATATATTCTATGCTCATGGATTGAAAGAATCTATATCATGGAAATGACCATACTTCCAAAGCAATGTACAGATTCAATGCAATTCCTATCAAAATAGTAACATCACTTTTCCATAGAATTAGAAAAAAAGTCCAAAAATTCATATGGAACCAAAAAGGAGCCCGAATAGCTGAAGCAAACCTAAGTAAAAATGACAAATCTGGAAGCATCACATTATCTGACTTCTAATTATACTATAAAGCTATAGTAACCAAAACAGCATGGTATTGGTGTGAAAGTAGATACATAAATCAGTGGAACAGAATAGAGGCCCCCAAAATAAAGCCAAAAACTTAGAACCAACTGATCCTCAACAAAGCATACATAGACATAATTGGAAAAAGGGTACCCTCATTCAATAAATGGTGCTAGGAAAACTAGATAGCCACATATAGAAGAATGAAGCTTGATCCCTTTCTCTCACCATACACAAAAATCAACTCAAACTGCTTTAAAGACTTAAATCTAAGACCTGACACCATAACAATTCTAGAAAAAAACCTAGGAAAAACTCCTCTGGACATTGACCTATGCAAATAATTTACAAGAAGGAAAAATCCAATTTGTATACTGTGAAATAAGCAAAAATATTTTGTATATACAAACATTAATTCAATATAAGACATTGTTGTTTTTGTTATGACTCTTAAGACCTCTGGAAGTTACAACAACATTATCTTTTTATACTGTTATCGGTTGCTGTTGAAGGCAACTAATACTAATGTGCCAAGATTGTCTGTGAAATATCACAAAATTCAATGCCCTCAGGATCAAAGCAGGTAAGATGATGTGTGAGTTGTCCAGGAGAAAGAAGAAAAAGATTGGTGGGGCCCCTGGCAAAGGGGAGAGGGAACATTCAGCTTAAGGAGATTCAAACATTCAAAGTTGTACATCCACAGTGTGTGGCCACAGCAATCACATCTCTGGGTCCTAATCAGCCTTCCTCAAAATTAAATTTCACCTGATTCTTCATTATATTCTCCCACCGATGTTTATTTAATGTTCGAGTATACTTATCTGTCACCCTCCAGGCTATTTCAAAGTTTCACCGAGGAAAACACCATGCCACATACTTGTTTGCATCCCTGACTCTAACGGGTGTCTAAGTCCTAGATGGCAGCATGGGGAAGAAAGAAAACCCAGACTTGGGAACCCAGCATTTTCAGATGAGCATTCGTGGCTGTCTCCTGATGGCTGCCATGTGGCCTCAGAAAAGTCTGTTAATCAGTTGGAGGCTCCACAATAAAGGGGAAGAGCTCTACCCACATCACAGTGTTGTGAAAGGTCCGCAGGGAACACAGGGAAAGCCCTTCGTGCGTAATCCAACATATATTCACTTTTCAAAAAATGGTAGCTATTATGTGGCCGATTAAACAAACGAAAGTTAGATCTAACAATTCTATTATATCAAGATTATGAGTCTTTTGCAGGTGCATTTGAAATATAAACATCACTGATAAAATAGTATCAATATTTTAAAAATAATTTCTCTTTAGTAAAGGTCTTCTTTCTCCTCATATTCTTAATTCTAAGATATTACCAATATTAACCAAAAATCAGTAGAAGTGAACATTTTACTGATATGAAAGGTGAAGACTAGAAAGACAGATTAACATCTTTTGCTTAAAGGAGCTACCCCTGAAAATTTTCTTTCAATTAAGAACTATCTCTTTATAAATAGCAATAAAATCACCAATAGAAAATATAGCCTTCCTAGTTAAATTCTATTGATAGCCAAGTCACAACAAACTGTGGTCATTTCACATTTTATTGCTCTCAACATACACCATTGGGAGCAGCCAAGGTCTGCTGGTCCACAACTGTAAATTCTTCCAGGGCAATGTCTAATATCTTGTCCTCTCTGCAGCTCATACCATCTAACTCAATGCCCAACACGGACTCAATCCCAGTTCGACAATTTATCATCTCTCTTACGCGTGACTTTATCACAGGTTTGCAGGGTGAAAACGTAAGACATGATTCTTGAACTCAAGGAGGTTAGGGTCTAGCATACTCATTAAATAATTGTTGACTCTAAGTAATTTAATTTCACCTTATATACCAGTAGTAGAGTGGTTAAGAGCGCTCTCTGGCGTTGGACTGCCTAGGGTTTAAATTCTTGCAGTTCCACTTCTTACCAATATTACTTTGGGCAAGTCATGTGAATGGCCTCAGCTTCCACTTTCTTGTAACCCATAACAGATAACGGGAATTTTCGAAGTCTTTGCTTACTGATTCTTCACACCACTGCGGTAGGGGCTATTATTATCTGCATCTTGCAGATGAATAACTGAGGAGCCAAGATTTTAAGCAAGTGAAAGGGGTAGAATTTAAATGCTCTGAGCATATACTTTTCAGTACTGTGATACTGCCTCATACAGGCATATTCAGACAGCTACAGAAGGCAGCTGATGATGAAAAATGAGATAATATGTATCAGATGCACGGTGCCTAGCTATGTGCTGAGCAGTCAGTGACATGACTGTAATGATGATGATGATGATGATGATGGAAGACTTTGGTGTTAACTGGACAATTTGAAAGAATGAAGGGGTCTTCTCACATTCCAGAAACCCGGAACTGTGTGTAAAGATTGAATTATTTAAATGTTCACAGGTGAATCTTCTTTTTGTCAGAATAGACAATGTGATCCTTCTCCTCTATTTGTAATGCAGATAATATTTCTAAGTCACCAGAATTTTCCCATAAAATCTTATTTCACTTATTCTGAAAAACATTTCACCCTTGGTTTTGACCACTTTTCATCAGAATACACCCTCCTCTCTCATTGCTTAATTTTGTGGTATCCTATTCCAGTCATTATGATAAAGAACATGGGAAGTTCCAGGACATTCTTCAAAGAAAACTGTCAGAGTTGACACTTGCTAAATGATATGTTTCTGCTCAAAACAAAGTAGGAGAGTTTAACTTATGTGCCAAGATTCTTCCTCATGCATTGCAGTCATGAACATTGCCCAACACATTTCTGCTGCTTATTCTAACGTGATTCTCCTTTAGTTTCAGACTAAAATTACCTGTTCTCTAGAGGAGCGCCACCTGGATCTTCTTTTTAGTATTAATAAACTCTTCTCTTCACACTGTTCTGGGCTGGTATTAAACTCTCTTTATATGGCGACCACTCACCCTGGGTCAGCCTTTGACCTCATGCTGTCTCTGGGTCCTGTCGCTCTGAGGGTCTCAGGGCCTTTGAAGCCCTCACGGCCTCAGGCAGGCTGTCTCTTTGGGTAGATATGTGTTGTCCTGAGTCATATCTGTGAAACTGAAGGCATCACAAGGCATTATCCTGCCAATAATTTATTTTAGAAGTGACAATAGTAATATTCTTTTGAGTTAATGCTCAGATATCAAACAAATGCTTTTAGGCAAACATTGGTATAAAATGCCTTGCACTAGGGAGTGTGATCAGAACTGGGAAATGTCATTCTTTGAATTTAACTCTTCTCATTTTAATGAGTGCTTGCACTGATATGTATTTTGTAGCTATTTTTAAGGCTCAATTCAATTAATACTTTATGCATTTCCTTCATCTTCTTGTTCTTTTAGCACAGTTGGTGACATCAGTACGATTCTCAAATATTCGCAAAATTAAAAACATGTGGTTAACATTCAAGAGGCTGCAAAACTTGAGAAATGCATTTATTAATTATAATTTATTCCTTAAAATATCACTGAGTCTCATGGTCTCAGGCCTCACAACTTTGCAATTGGTGCTGTTTGGTAAACATTTTTGCACTGACCTCCTATGAGTATTTAATTTACTATCTAGGTGACAAATATGTTTTATTTGTATGCATTTTCTGCCATTATAGCTATAAAGACCCTAATTTTGACCACTACAGGCCCTTGTGAGGGGAACACGCATCTGGAATGATCTAGCTCTTTCTCTTCTTATTAGCACCACATTTCTACATACAAATGGGTCGGGGGAGGACTTCTACGTAGTTCATGAGCCAAAAGCAGCTGCATTTTCCAGGAATAATCCATAGATTCTGAATTTCGGAGCTTCCTAACATTGTTAGCTCTTCCATTTAGTGATTAGGAACAGCTGGTGTGAAAATATTCCTCCCTGAGGAAAAGGTGGGGTTATCGGTCTTCTGAAGTTTCAAGGATGTCATGGGTTTGTTTACAAATCCCTGGCCATCCTGGGGCAGTAGTTGATTTATAGCTTCAACATTTAAATCCATTGAATAATTTGACATTTATTTTTGGATGGATTGGAATTAAGTCCTAGAGTAAAGATTCTGATGATTCTTCTGCATAATTTTCTATTTCCAACTATCACTGAGTTTAAAGAAAGTGGATGCAATAAAAGAGCAAATAAAGCCATGCAATGTCTGGTATTTTGTTATGGCCACTCAAGCTGACTAATGCAGATCGTGCTCCTAGGAAATTGGGTGCTGCTGCAACAAAAACCAAAATGTATGGAAGCAGCTTTGGAATTGGGTGATGGGTAGAGGCTAGAAGAGTTTTGAGGTACATGCTAGAACTACGAATGCGAAGGGCAATTCTGGTGAGGACCCAGAAAGAAAAGAGGTGAACTGGAGAGCAGGCCTTCATCTTAGAGAACACACGCATAGTCATGAGCACAATGTTGGTAGAAATATGGGCATTGTTACCCGTTCTGGTGGGATTTTAAACAGAAATGAGAAACGTATAATAGAAAACTGGAAAAAATGTGATCTCATTAGGAAGTAGCAAAGAACTTGGCTGAATTTTTTTCACGTTCTAGCGTTTTGTGGAAGGTCAAGTGACGTGAATAATAAAACTGGATATGCAGCTCAGGAGATTTCTATGCAAAGTGTTGGAAAAGCAGCTTGATTTCTCCTGTCAGCTTATGATAAAACACAAGAGAGAAATAAAGAAGAAATTGTCAAACAAAAAGGAATTGGAACTTAAATATTTTGAAAATTCTCAGCCTGTTCATATTGCAAATAATAAGAAAATGTGTTTAAAAGAAAATATCAAAGGCATGGCTGGACCACCACAAAATAAAGTAAATAAGGGATTATGTAAGTAGAACAATGACAGTCTGAACTGAAAGGAATGGAGACATGATAGAATGAATGAAGGTTGCTGGACTTCTTAGACCTTACAGGACCAGATCATAGAGCTGTTTGGTTGTGGACATGTGCTAATTTTCAAGACCAGGAAACCATGACCCAAAAGTAGCATCATCACATATCATGACCCAAAGGTAATTAATTCACCTTATTGGCCCCTTTGTGTGTGTGTGGGGTGGGGGACGGTATCACCTTTATTTCAACAGACCATAAGGTGGCTGCCCCGAGCTTTGGGGGCTTAACCAGCATGTGGCAGAGCCTTGCCAGCACAATCCCTGGCTGGCAGAACCACAGACACAGGACCCTGCCCCAGTGGGTCTTGAAGGTCGAGAATCAAACCAAAAAGAATTGTTCTAAAGCTTTAAGATCTGTGTTTGAACCTGCCTAAGAGCCTTCATCCTTTTCATCTTTCCTGCTTCTCCTGTTTCTAATGGGAATTTCTATCCTATTCCTATCTCACCATTGTATTTTAGAAATGCATAAGAACTAAAACAGATTTACAAGAAAAAAACAAACAAGCCCATTCAAAAGTGGGCAAAGGATATGAACAGAGACTTTACAGAAGACATACATGACACCAAAAAACATATGAAAAAATGCTCATCATTGCTGGTCATTAGAGAAATGCAAATCAAAACCACATTGAGATACCATCTCACGCCAGTTAGAATGGCAATCATTAAAAAATCTGGAGACAATAGATGCTGGAGAGGATGTGGAGAAATAGGAACACTTTTACACTGTTGGTGGGAGTGTAAATTAGTTCAACCATTGTGGAAG
>CAUYLG010021948.1:0-62224 GCA_963573385.1 Cacajao melanocephalus
GGATGCCGGGGCCTGTGAGGTCAACCCCCTGGCTTGCCTGCCCCAGGCTGCTGCCTGTGCCCCCGACCTCCCTGCCTTCTCCCACGGGGGCTTCTCTCACAACTAGGCAGTCCCTGGGATGGGGCATGTGGCCAAGGGCTCGGGCCAGGGCGTGAGGGATGGGGAGCAGCTGGGCACTGGGCCGGCAGCCTGGTTTCCTTTCCCCTGCACCAGGACTCTTTCTTCTACTGCCCTCCCCCGCATCCCCCTCTATGCCAGGAGCCTCCTGAGCCTGTGATGGCTGACACAGGGGACACTCAGCCTTGTGGATGCCAGCTGTGCTGAGTTCCCATCCAGAGAAGCGAGGCACAGCCCAGCCTGGAGCCTGGAGCCTGGAGCCTTGGCCAAGCATTTCCCTAGACCACTCCTGGTTTTCTTAACAGTTTTTTTTTTTTTCAATGAGACATAATTTACATACCATAAAATTCATCCCTTTAAAGCATACAATTTCATGTTTTGTTTTTTGAGACAGAGTTTCACTTTGTTGCCCAGGCTGGAGTGCAATGGTGTGATCTCAGCTCACTGCAACCTCTGCCTCGGGGGTTCAACTGATTCTCCTGCCTCAGCCTCTGGAGTAGCTGAGATTACAGGTGCCAGCCACCATGTCTGGCTAATTTTTTTTTTTTTTTTTGTATTTTTAGTAAAGACAGGGTTTTCCCATGTTGGCCAAGCTGGTCTCGAACTCCTGACCTCAGGTGATCTACCCGCCTCGGCCTCCCAAAGTGCTGAGATTACAGGTGTGAGTCACTGCGCCAGGCTCAATTTCATGTTTTTTAGTATATTCACAAAGTTTTGCAGCCATTGCCACTAATTTGAGAACATTTTTATCACCCCAGAAGGAAACCCTGTACCTGTTTTTTTTTTTTTCTTGAGGTGAAATCTCGCTCTGTCACCCAGGCTGGAGTGCAATGGCGGGATCTCTGCTGACTGCAACCTCTACCTCCCAGGTTCAGCTGATTCTCCTGCCTCAGCCTCCTAGGTGGCTGGGATTACAGGTGCCTGCTACCACGCCTGGCTAATTTTTGTATTTTTAGTGGAGTCAGGGTTTCATCCTGTTGTTCAGGCTGGTCTCAAATTCCTGACCTCAAGTGATCCACCTGCCTTGGCCTCCCAAAGTGCTGGGATTACAGGTGTGAGCCACCACGCCTAGCCTGCCCTGGGTCTTAAAGGTGAATAGGGAACCCCTAGAGACCAGACTGTTTTCCCAAAGCCTCCGGGCAGGTTCCCCAGTAGAGGCGCATCTCAGTTTCAGGCCTTGGACAGCTGGTCCTTCTCTCTGTCTGTTCCCTCTTACGCTAACAGTCATCTTCTTCCTGGTCTTCCTGCTACTTCAGCTTCCGTTCCCTACTGGTTTTTGGTTTTGGTTTGAGACGGAGTCCCAGGCTGAAGTGCAGTGGTGTGATCTAAGCTCACTGCAACCTCCACCTCCCAGGTTCAAGTGATTCTCCTGCCTCAGCCTCCAGAGTAGCTGAGACTACAGGAGTGCATCACCACATTTGGCTAATTTTTGTATTTTTTTGTAGAGACAGGGTTTCACCATTTGGCCAGGCTGGTCTCAAACTCCTGATCTTAAGTGATCCGCCTGCCTTGGCCTCCCAAAGTGCTGGGATTACAGGATTGAGCCACTGCCCAGCCTGTTTCCTGCTGTTTCTAGTGGAGGTCGTGTGGGAGTGTCCCTGCTGCCTCAGGTCTTGTGGTTCCTTCCTGCACTCTTCAGTTCTGGTGGCCTCCTCTGCCCCTGGGCTGGGGAAGCCTTGGATCTGCAGGGACTGTCTTGTTTGAAGAAGGACAATGCTTGGTTATCTCCTTGTGGGAGACCTATGTTTCTGAACAGCTTTCTTCGTCTTGTCTATCTGCCTTTCATTGTCATCAAAAATGTTCCTCCTGTCATCCTGTCATCCTGTCATCTGCCCACACTGACAAATAATCCTCTTACAAGTTCCTGCATTTACACAGGCCATGCGGAGTATGCATGTATGAGGGGGAAGGGTGGTCAAGTGTCAGCAGCAGCCTAGGGGGTTTGTGGGTGGAAGGATGAAAAAGATGGAGGGTCATCTGGTCCCAGGGCCCTGGTGACAGTAGCCTCTGTTACTCCACAGCAGCCAGCATAGGTGGCCAGAATGTCACCAAGGGTAGGCACTAAAAAGCCTCAGGAGCTCTGGCAAGCTGGGTGGGGAGCTGGCCAATCAGGAGAGGGGATGCAAATGAGCCAGGTGCTTCCCAGCAGGGACCGGAGGCCAGGTCAGTGCAACAGCCTCCAGGACTGGCCCTCTTGGGCTGTGGACTTTGGATGAGCATAAATGAGAACCAGAACGCCGGGCACAGTGGCTCATGTCTGTAATCCCAGCACTTGGGGAGGCTGAGGCGGGCTGATCACCTGAGGTCAGGAGTTCAAGACCAGCCTGATCAACATGGAGAAACCCTGTCTCTACTAAAAATACAAAAATTAGCTGGGTGTGGTGTCAGGCACCTGTAATCCCAGCTACTCGGGAGGCTGAGGCAGGAGAATTGCTCGAACCAAGGAGGCAGAGGTTGTGGTGAGCCAAGATCACACCACTGCACTCCAGCGTGGGCAACAAAAACAAAACTTTGTCTCAAAAAAAAAAAAAAAAAGAACTGGGACAATTTCCAGGAAGGGATTTAGGGGAGCGAGTAAGGTCGGGAGGAGGTAGGGTTCAAACATCAAGCTTTCTGAGGTGTGTCAAGGCCAGAGAAACTTACGCAGTATGTGGCATCCACACCTCTGCTCCATCAGTGTCTTTTCCTGGGAGTGAGATCGAGAAGAGAGAGGGGTCCTGGCTAATTTTTGTATATATATATATATATTTTTTATTTTATTTTATTTTTGTTTTTATTTTTTCTTTTTCTTTCCAAAACGCCTAAGAGAACTTGGAATTAATAATTTTTGTATTTTTAATAAAGACAGCGTTTCACCATGTTGGCCAGGCTGGTCTCGAACTCTGGCCTCAGGTGATCCGCCTACCTTAGCCTCCCAAAGTGCTGGGATTACAAGCGTCAGCCACCACACCCAGCCCCTTAGAAATGCTGTTTCTAAGAGGCTATCAATATGTCTTTGCATTTCAGAAAACTGGGTCTAGTCAAGAAATAAGGATGGATGGAGGTCAAAATGGAAATGGATTTGGAGAACAGAGTGGGGGTGGGGACAGAGTAAGATGGAAGTGAGAGGGGGTGGGGGGAGGTCAGTGATGGGGAGGGGACAGGATAAGGAACAAGACGAGGAAGGGGGAAGGTGGAGTTGGAGTGGAGATGAGGATGAAAGTGAGGAAGGCTGGGTCATCCTCTGGCCTCTCCTACCATGCCCATCTACACAGATGCAAAGAAAACTTCGTTCACTCATCCAATGTTTCTGGGACTCTTCCTGAATGCCAGACTTGTATTGGTACAGAAAAATGACTCTCTCCATACTTGCCTTCAAAGAGCTCACAGTCTGGGCTGCAGAGAGGTCTTTTTATAAACAAAAACACTAGTCTGGGTGTGGTGACTCACACCTGTAATCCCAGTACTTTGGGAGGCCAAGGCAGGTGGATCTCATGAGGTCAGGAGTTTGAGAGCAACCTGGCCAACACAGTGAAACTCCATCCCTACTAAAAATACGAAAATTATTCAGGCGTGGTGGTGCATACCTGTAGTCCCAGCTACTTGGGAGACTGAGGCAGGAGAATCGCTTGAACCCAGAGGCAGAGGTTTCAGTGAGCCAAGATTGCACCACTAGACTCCAGCCTGGGCGACAGAGCACGACTCTCTCTTAAAACAAATAAACAAACAACAACAAAAATGAAAACACTGACATAATAGCTATGACAGACAAGTGGCGCACAGAAAGAGGAGTCATCTGTCACTGGTGGGAGTCTGGGAGGACTTCAGAGAGGAGGTGATGTTTATGTGTATTTAATTGTATTCATTGATTTATTTCAATTAGTGATACATTCACATGTTCAAAATCCTAAAGGCACAAAAGAACTTGTGTCTGATGATGGTTGCACAATTCTGTGAATGTACCAAAAACCATGGAAACCATTGAATTAAGCACTTTAAATGGGAGAATGATACAGTATATGACTTATAGCTCAATAAAATTGTATTTTAGAAAACGGTTTGTGTCTCCATCCCACATCTGATTCTAGTCCCTCCCTGAAATGAAATAATGCAGTAAGTTTCTTCTGTGTCTTTTTCACTGGGAGTCAGAAGTGACGTTTGAAGTGGTGAATGAGCTGAATTTAGTCAAGTAGTAGACCGCGAACACAGCATTCTGGCAGTGACACAGGCACGAAGGCTTGTGGTTCCGTGAATGCCCCTATGGCTGGAGCGTGGGGTGAGGGCGGCAGAATGGCAAAGGCTGACGGGCTGGGTGAGCAGAGCCTTAGAGGCCATGCAAGGCAGTCTGTACTTTATCTGTACGCAATGATGATCCAGACCTTTAAGCTGCATGAATAACAATGTGACAATAATTTTAAAACACCCAAATCTCCCTCCAACATCCCGTTGTCATTCATGTAATTTAAACTGCAGCTCTTGTCTCTAGCACTCATGCATTCACCTAGTTAGGTAAGTATAGTCTAAATACACTTTTGTATTCTACTTTTTCCGTTTAATATTAATCAGAAGCATTTTTATAGATTGTCATGTAGTACTCTAATGGATTTTTTTTTTTCGAGACGAAGTCTCGCTCTGTCACCTAGGCTGGAGTGCAGTGACACGATCTCAGCTCACTGCAACCTCCACCTCCTGGGTTCAAGTGATTCTCCTGCCTCAGCCTCCTGAGTAGCTGGGATTACAGGCGCCCGCCACCAAGCCCGGCTAATTTTTGTGTTTTTAGTAGAGACGGGGTTTTACCATGTTGGCCAGGCTGGTCTCAAACTCCTGACCTCAGGTGATCCACCTGCCTTGGCCTCTCCAATTGCTAGGATTGCAGGCGTGACCCACTGCTTCTGGCCAAATGGATGGTTTTTAAAGGATAAGAGGTACTCTATCAAGTTGATGGTAAACAAATCATTCCCCATTGGGCAATTGGGTTGTTTCCAATTTGCTGTCTAGAGGAAGAATGACTCAAATGGATCTTGGCTTTTGATGATGGCCTTTACATGGCCAGCTCACAGGCTCAGAGCTAAAAGGGACTCAGGGGGTCATCCGGGTTCATCCTTAGAGCTTCTGTGGTTGTGAGTAAGCACCCCATCTGAACCCATTTCTTTATCTGGAAAATGATAATGTATTTAAATCACTCAAAAGCTTTTCAGGCCTTGGTAGATTTCTCTGACACTGGAAGGTCCATCCACAGCCTACCTGCTGTGTATCAGAGGAACTATTTGAAGACACTGGGGTCCTGGCCAGGTAGGGTGATTCATGCCTGTAATCCCAGCACTTTGGGAGGCTGAGGCAGGAGGATTGTTTGAGGCCAGGAGTTTGAGATCAGCCTGAGCAACAGAGCAAGATTCTGTCTCTACAAAAAATGTTTAAAATTAGCTGAGCTGGCTGGGCACAGTGACTCACGCCTGTAATCCCAGCACTTTGGGAGGCCAAGGCAGGCAGATCATGAGGTCAGGAGATTGGAGCATGCTAGCATGCTGGCTAACACGGTGAAACCCCATCTCTACTAAAAATACAAAAAATTAGCCAGGTATGGTGCCATGTGCCAGTAGTCCCAGCTACTCAAGAGGCTGAGGCAGGAGAATTGCTTGAACCCAGGGGGCGGAGGTTGTAGTGAGCCGAGACTGAGCCACCGTATTCCAGCCTGGGCGACAGAGCGAGACTCCATCTCAAAAAATAAAAATAAAAAATTAGCCGAGCACAGTGGCGCATGCCTGTGGTTTTATATCTACTTGGGAAGCTTGAGGTAGGAGGATCTGGGGCAGATGCACTCTGAAGGCTCAAGAGGAAACACTCGGGGATGCCTGCAGCAGTGCTGAGGCTGCAATTCAATTTTCTTTGACATCAGTGGTAGAATTTGTCCACTAGGGGCCAGGCGCGATGGCTCACCTCTGTAATCCCAGCACTTTGGGAGGCTGAGGTGGGTGGATCACCTAAGGTCAGGAGTTCAAGACCAGCCTAGCCAACATGATGAACCCCGTATCTACTAAAAATACAAAAAAGTAGCTGGGTATGGTGGCGGGCGCCTATAATCCTAGCTACTCGGGAGGCTGAGGCAAGAGAATCGCTTCAACCCAGGAGGTAGAAATTGCAGTGAGCCAAGATTGCACCATTGTATTCCAGCCTGGGCAACAAGAGCGAAACTCCGTCTCAAAAAAAAAAAATAAGAATTTGTCTGCTAGGTACTGTGCTAGGTGCTGGCAGGGGGGTTAGTGGGTCCCGGACAGACAGACATGGCCCACTGACTGGCTTGGCCCAGGGGAGATGCTGCTAGAACAAGAAAACCTCTCTGATGGTTCTTGGAAGTGGGAGCTGGCCCCTGGTCCTCCATCTGCCCCTCATCTCCTCCCAGAGGCTGCTGTTCTTCATCTAGACTACCTGGCCCCATCTTCCCTGTAGCTGCCACAGAGACCTCATCATCATATGAAGGGAAAGAGAGTGTAGCATTCTCAGTAGGGCCCGGGGCTCAAACACCTCCCTGCTGCATGTCTTTCCTACCTTTTTTTTTGTTTTTTTGAGATGGAGTCTTGCTCTGTTGCCCAGGCTGGAGTACAATACCACGATCTCAGCTCACTACAACCTCTGCTTCCCGGGCTTAAGCGATTCTCAAGCCTCAGCCTCCTAAGTTCCTGGGACTACAGGCATGCACCACTATGCCCAGCTAATTTTTGTAGTTTTAGTAGAGATAGAGTTTCACCATGTTGCCCAGGCTGGTCTCGAACTCCTGAGCTCAGGCATCCCATCTGCCTCGGCCTCCCAAAGTGCTAGGATTACAGGCATGAGCCACAGTGCCCAGCCCCTTATGCCTTTTTTTTTTGTAGTGGGGAACGGAGTCTCACTCTGTTGCCCAGGCTGGAGTGCAGTGGCATGATCTAGGCTCACTGCAACCTCCACCTCCCAGGTTCCAGCTGTTCTCCTGCCTCAGCCTCCTGAGTAGCTGGGACTACAGGCACGTGCCACCACGCCCATCTAATTTTTTTGCATTTTTAGTAGAGATGGGGTTTCACCATGTTGGCCAGGATGGTCTCCATCTCCTGACCTCGTGATCTGCCCGCTTCGGCTTCCCAAAGTGCTGGGATTACAGGTGTGAGACACAGTGCCCGGCCCCTTATGCCCCTTAACTTTATATCTCTGGGTCAGAATGTGGTAGGGAACTCTCCTTTCTTGAAGACCTCCAAGGAATGTGATGTCTCAGTCGCTCCCATTTCTCCCATTGAGAAGGAGAAGCCGGTACAGGACAGACTGCTCTGAGCCAGATGATTTCCATCTTTGCTTTACTTAATCCTCAGAACAACCTTGAAAGGCAAATGTTAATTACACCCATTTCACAGATGCAGAAACTACAATTCAGAGAGATTAGGAAGCATGCCCAAATCACCTGGCTGGTAAAAGGTAGGGCTGGGAATGAACCCAGATCTTTGCAGAATTACACCTCACTGCCTTTCCTGGGCCATGGCTCTTTTTCACTACCTGGTAGGCCTGTTTGAAGAATTAAACAAGGTATCAGACTGGTCTGAATATTGTAAGAAAGGAAAAGAAAAGAATGAAACAAGGTAATGCTTGAGAAGCCCTTGGCACGTGATCCATGTTAAGTGACCCTCTCAGAGCAAAGTCAACACTCAAAGGGCAAGGGCAGAAACATGCACAGGGCACGCCGGGCAAGCCCACCTATAAAGGGAGAGCCAGCAGCGAGTCTTCTCCAAGCTCCGTCTGGCACTTTGGATACGTTTCCATCGGTCCTTACAGCTGCTGGTCAGACCCTAGCAGCCAAGATGGTGAAGCAGATCGACAGCAAGGTTGCTTTTCAGGAAGCCCTAGACACCGCAGGCAATAAACTTGTAGTAGTTGACTTCTCAGCCAGGTGCTATGGGCCTTGCAAAATGATCAAGCCTTGTTTTCATTCCCTCTCTGAAAAGCATCCAACGTGGTAATCCTTGAAGTAGATGTGGATGACCGTCAGGATGTCGCTTCAGAGTGTGAAGTCAAACGCATGCCAACATTCCAGTTTTTTAAGAAGGGACAAAAGGTGGGTGAATTTTCTGGAGCCAACAAGGATAAAGCTTGAAGCCACCATTAATGAATTGGTCTAAGCAAGTTTTCTGAAAATATAACCAGCATTGGCTATTTAAAACTTGTCTTTTTTTAATTTACAAAAAATATAAAGACTATAAATCCAATTGCCATCTGAGTGACAATAAATCATTAATTCTAACACTTAAAAAAATATGCACAGTTGCTTTTCACAAAGGTGCTCAACCTTGACTGCACATTGAAATCACCTGGGAAGCTTGTACAACTCAACATACCCAGACTGCACCTCAGCCTAATAAGATCAGAGCCTCTGGGGGCAAAACTCAGACATGACTGGCTTTTAAATTTCCCCAGGTGAGGCTGGGTATGATGGCTCGTGCCTGTAATCCCAGCACTTTGAGAGGCTGAGGCGGGTGGATCACCTGAGGTTAAGAGTTCAAGACCAGCCCAGCCAACATGGAGAAATGCCGTCTCTACTAAAAATACAAAATTAGCTGGGTGTGGTGGCACCTGCCTGAAATCCCACTACTCAGGAGGCTGAGGCAGGAGAATTGCTTGAACCCGGGTGGTGGAGGTTGCAGTGAGCCGAGATCACGCCACTGCACTCCAGCCTGGGCAACAAGAGCGAAACTCCGTCTCAAAAAAAAAAAAAAAAAAACTTTCCCCAGGTGATTCTGATTCCACTGTGTAGCCAAGATTGGGAGAACTCTGGAGACAGTAGTTCAGTTCCAAGCCTCCCAAGAGGAGGCCGACTAGAGAGTCTGAGACATAAAGACTGTGTCCATCAGAAGGCACAGAAAGGGGCCGGGCACAGTGTCTCACACCTATAATCCCAGCACTTCGGGTGGCTGAGGTGGGCAGACTACTTGAGTCCAGGAGACCAGCCTGAGCAACATAGCAAAACCCTGTCTCTACAAAAATACCAAAACAAAATTAGCCAGGAGATGGCAACCAGCCTCGTCTGACACAACCAGCCTAGCCACGGACTTCACATCCAACTTTCAGAGCAGAAACTCCATGTAAGCAAATTCTTCACCTTCTTCCCTCCTCTCCTATAGTTTTGGCTTTCTGTATTGTTTGTTTGTTTTCTGTATTGTTTGTTTTGCCTTGCTCTGTCACCCAGGCTGGAGTGCAGTGTCTCGATCTTGGCTCATATACTGAACTCTATTTCCTTGACCACGTGTGTCCTCCCCTCACTCCCCATACTGAACCTGGCTTTGGTGGCTTGGTGCCCAAGCGTGGTGTCTCGCCCATGTGTGGATGCTTAAATACATCTTTGAAATTTGAATAAGCAGCAAACATTGTTACACAGGAGTCATTTTTTCTCTTTAAAAAATGCAGCCTAAACCTCTTGGGCTCAAGTGATCCTCCCAACTCAGCCTCCTGAGTAGCTGGGACTATAGGCACACGCCACTACCACCGGCTAATTTTTTTTCTCTTTTTTTGAGACAGGGTCTTGCTCTGTCACTCAGGCTGGAGTGCAGTGGTGCAATTACAGTTCACTACAGCCACGGCCTCCCAGGCCCAAGCAGTCCCCCTGCCTCAGCCTTCTGAGTAGCTGGGACTACAAATGTATACCACCATACCCAGCTAATTTTTAAATTTTTTGTAGAGACGGAGTCTCCCTATGTTGCCCAGGCTGGTCTTGAACCTTGACCTTAACGGATCTTCCTACCTTGGCTTCCCAAAGCGCTGCGATTAATAGACGTGAGCCACTGTGCCTGGCCCCCTCCTCTAGTTTTTCCTGGCCAACATCCCTCTTATAAATTTGCAAAGCTTCTCACTCTCTGCAGGGAATATTAGGTCATTTACATACCTGGGTTCAGTCCCTACACTGCAGTCATCCTGATGCTCACACCCCAGACACCCCAGACTGTGCCTCCTCCTTCAAACAGGCCGCTCCCACCCACTAAGCCTCTGCCCATGTGCTCTGATTCCGCCCTCCCTTCCTTCCTCTGCTTCCTTCCTCTTTCCTCTTCCTTCTTCATCTAGTGACAGCTTATTCACGCTCTAAAACCCAACCTGAATACCACTCTCTCTACCTTTCCCTGAACGGCATTATTTACTTTGTTCTCTCTGCTCCCACAGTACTTTGGACAGAACTCTGCCACGGAGGTTCACACACTGAACTCTACTTCCTTGACCACGTGTGTCCTCCCCTCACTCCCCACACTGAACCTGGCTTTGGTGGCCTGGTGCCCAGCATGGTGTCTCGCCCATGTGTGGGTGCTTAAATACATCTTTGAAATTTGAATAAACAGCAAACATTGTTACAGAGGAGTCATTTTTTCTCTTTAAAAGCCACATCATAGTTGGGCGCAGTGGCTCACACCTGTAATCCCAGCACTTTGGGAGGCCGAGGCGGGTGGATCATGAGGTCAGGAGTTTGAGACCAGCCTGACCAACATGGTGAAACCCCATCTCTACTAAAAATACAACAACAAAAAAATTAGCCGGGCACAATGGCGCATGCCTGTAATCCCAGCTACTCTAAGGCTGAGGCAGGACAATCTTTTGAACCCAGGAAATGGAGGTTGTGGTGAGTGGAGATCACGCCGTTGCACTCCAGCCCGGGTGGCAGAGCAAGACTCCGTCTCAAAAAAAAAAAAAAAAAAAAAAGCCACATATCCATTTTCTCATTGGACTACTTCAAAAGAGAAGATCTAGGGACATCCAAAGATCCTAAGTGAAAAATCACCCTGGCTGCATGGGTCGGGCCAGGACACAGGGCCAAAGGGCAGCAGCAACACGCTGAGCCCAGGCGTCTCCTTTCCAGATGAGAGCTGACCGCCTGGACCAGCAACACAGCAGAGGCAGCAGGAAGCAGGAGACAGGGCCAGAGGGTTTCTGGGCAGGTGGTAGCTGGCAGATCTATAAATCAATTCCCCACACTGGGCTGTCACTGAAACAGCCGGGGAGTAGCCCAGAGCCTGGAGGCAGACCCGAGAGGGTAGGGTGTGGGAAGATTAGAAGCATAAGCTAGAAATTGAACCACAGATATAGAATTTGACATGTGGGTATAGAGGGTTGTTTTGGAGGCTGCAAATCAATAAATTAATGATTTCCTCAATCTGGGTAAGCAGAGGCAATGAGGTATAGTGGTTTACAGTGTGGCTTCTGGAACTAGATTCCTGGGGTTTGGATTCAGTACATGTGACTTTGAACACGTTGTTTCTTTTTTTTTTTGAGATGGAGTTTTGCTCTTGTGGCTCAGGCTGGAGTGCAATGGCACAGTCTCAGCTCACTGCAACCTCTGCCTCTGGGGTTCAAGTGATTCTCCTGCCTCAGCCTCCCAAGTAGCTGAGATTACAGACATGCACCACCACGCCCAGTTAATTTTGAATTTTTAGTAGATATGGGATTTCTTCATGTTGGCCAGGCTGGTCTCAAACCCCCGACCTCACGTGATCTGCCCACCTCGGCCTCCCAAAGTACTGGGATTACAGGTGTGAGACACCGTGCCCCGCTGACCTTGAAAGAGTTATATAGCCCCCGGGTGGCAGGCCCCTTGCCTGCACACTAGCCCTGGGGCTGCAAAAAAAAAAAGAGTTATTTAACTTCTCCGTATTTTACTTTCCTCACTTGTAAAAGGGGAACAGTAATAAAATCTACCTCAGGATTTTTATGAAAATTAAATTATTAATCCATGTAATTTTTCAAAACAAGTCCCTGGCTTATAGTAAATGCTCAGTGAATGTGAGCTATTATTTAATATCTTATTAACTAGCATCTGTGAGGTGTTTCAGTGACTGTGTAAGGAAAGCATGTGGCTCACGTCTGTGATGCCCATACTTTGGGAGGCTGACGCAGGAGGATCCCTAGAGCCCAGGAGTTCAAGACCAGCCTGGGCACTACAGCAAGACCCTGTTTCTAAAAAAAAAAAAAAAAAAAAAAATGTTGGCCGGGGGCTGTGGCTCACGCCTGTAATCCCAACACTTTGGGAGGCTGAGGTGGGTGGATTACAAGGTCAAGAGCTCGAGACCATCCTGGCCAACATGGTGAAACCACGTCTCTACTAAAAAAAAACACAAAAAATAGCTGGGCATGGTGGCACATGCCTGTAAATCCCAGCTACTCCGGAGGCTGAGGCGGGAAAATTGCTTGAACCAGGGAGTTGGAGGTTGCAATGAGCCGAGATCTCGCCTCTGCACTCCAGCCTGGTGACAGAAGGAGATTCTGTCTCAAAAAACAAACAAAAAAATTTTTAAGTTAGCCAGGTGTGATAGAAAGCACTCATACATAGTTCTAGCTACTTGGGAGGCTGAGGCAAGAAGATTCCTTGAGCCCAGGAGCTCAGGGCTGCAGCAAGCTATGACGGATTGCACCACTGCACTCTGACCTGAGCGGCAGAGCAAAACAGTCTTTAAAAAAAAAAAGGAAAAGGAAACCACCATAAAACACAGTGGCTTAAAACAATAAACCAATGCCTTGCTCACAATTCTGCAGTTCAGCAATCTGGCCCAGGCTCTGTGGGCAGTTATGCCGAATTCCCCTGGGATCACTCCATGGATCACCCATGTGGACTGGGGCTGGGTGGTCTAAGACGGTCTCACTCTCAGGTCTGGTGGCTGGAGGTGGCTGTCAGACAGGCCCCATGTTGTAGCAACCTGTCTCCAGGAGGCTGCCTGGACTTCTCCCCTTTGTGAGCAGGGGTTCCAATCATAGCCCAGAGAGGGTAAGCCCTGGCAAGCAAATGCTTTTCAAGCCTTTACTTAGATCACATTTGTTTATTGTTTGTTTTTCTGAGTCAATCTCACTCTGTCACCCAGGCTGGAGTGCAGTGGCACGGTCTCAGCCCACTGCAACCTCCGCCTCCCAGGTTCAAGCAATTCTCCTGCCTCAGCCTCCCAAGTAGCTGGGACTGCAGGTGCCCGCCACCATGCCTGGCTAATTTTCATATTTTTACAAGAGATGGGGTTTCACCATATTGGCCAGGCTTTTCTCGAACTCCTAACCTCGAGTGATCCACCCACTTCAGACTCCCAAAGTACTGGGATTACGGGTGTGAGCCACCACGCCCGGCCTACTTATACCACATTTGTTAATGTCCCATTAGCGAAAGCAAGTCACAAATTCAAGCTCAGCTTCAAAGGATGCAGACATAAATTTTACATCTTGATGGGAAGAGAGGCAAAGTCACAATGCAAAAGAACACACATCGGGGATGGGAGCACTTTCACAGCCGTGTGAACAGTCTGCTATACTGAGCATCAGACGTGTAAGCGGAGCTCAGTTCTGGAGGCTGGAAGGAATGCTTTCTTGGCCCTCAGGGTTCAGGATGGCAGGTTAAGATGCATGAAAAACCATTACAATGCAAGGTCTGAATGTGATAAGTGCCCCAACATAGGAGTTCAAATCAGATAGATCTTCCGCAGCTAATGAGGGGTGGAGGTCAATGGGTCGAGAAGGCTTAATTTGCTTGACCTTGAAGTGTGGTGAGAATCTAGACGTGCAGAGATGGGGAAAATGATATTCCAGGTGGAGGGAAGAGCAAAGCTGAAAAAACCAAGGCATGTTTGGGAAATCCAAACTTATCTAGTGTATCTGGAGTGTGGAGAGATAAAGGGGAACTGCAGGGCAGAAAACTAGAAAGATAAGCTGGGCTCCAATGTGGGTGAGCTTGTGTTTGAACTTCATTCTGTAGGCAATGGGGAGCCACTGAATATTTTTCAGGGACAAGTGAAAAGAACTGTAGTAAGGAGACTCCTTTGCCTGTATTCTATAGGATGGCTTGGGGTGCGGAGCAAGAAGAGGAGAGGTGACCACAGGTAATGAAGAGACTGGGGGGTCTAGGCAATGGGGTTGGCCAGGGGTAGCACAAGTAGAAAGTATCTGAACAGATCCCGATGGTGACTGCAAATGGGGCATGAAGAGGTGTGAAGGTTGGCTCTGAAGTTGCCAGGCTCACGACCCACAGGATGGCAGAGAAGAGGAGATTCAGAAAGCAGGGGAGTCTGAGCAAGAACAGGTGTGAAAAGAACTTGTGGATGTGAGGAGTGTCTGGGACATCCAGGTGGTATCCAACCAAGGTCCAACATCATGCTAAGGAAGGAGGAAGAAGAGAAAGGAGAGGAGACTTTGTCAGAGCAACCTTGCACACAGCGTTTCAAGGCGGTCGACAGCAAGTGTCAGATGTGGCCAAATGATTAAGGAAGAAGAAAGATGAGTAGAGGCCAGCCAGCTGATTTGACAATGAAAAGGTCACAGGTGACTTCCTAGGAGAGCAGAGGAGGCTGAAGTCCCGGGCTTTATTTTATTTTATTTGAGACAGAGTCTCGCTCTATCCCCAGGCTAAAATGTAGTGGTGTGATCTCAGCTCACTGCAACTTCTGCCTCCCGGATTCAAATGATTCTCCTGCCTCAGCCTCCCAAGTAGCTGGGACTACAGGTACACACCAACACGCCCAGCTAATTTTTGTAATTTTAGTAGAGACGAGGTTTCATCATGTTGGCCAGGATGGTCTCCATCTCCTGGCCTCATGATCCGCCCACCTCAGCCCACCTCAGCTTCCCAAAGTGCTGGGATTACATGTGCGAGCCACCACACGTGGCCCCCAGGCTTTGTTTGTTTGTTCATCTCACTCTGTCATCCAGGCTGCAGCGCAGTGGTGGGGATCTCAGCTCATTGCAACCTCTGCCTCCTGGCTCAATGGATCCTCTCACCTCAGCCTCTCAAGTAGCAGGGACTACAGCCACATACAACCACACCCAGCTAATTTTTTTTGCCGGGGTTGTGGGTTTAATTTTTGTGGGTTTTATTTCTTTATTTATTGTAGAGATGGGGGTTTCACTATGTAACCCAGGCTGGTCCAAGCTTTATTTTTATTTATTATTATTTTTTTTTGAGACAGAGTTTCCCTCTTGTTGCCCAGGCTGGAGTGCCATGGCGCGATCTCGGCTCACTGCAACCTCCACCTCCCAGGTTCAAGTGATTCTCCTGCCTCAGCCTCCCGAGTAGCTGGGATTACAGGCACCCGCCACCAGGCCCAGCCAATTTTTTGTATTTTTAGTAGAGACGAGGTTTTTTTGTTTTTGTTTTTGTTTTTAAAGACGGGGTTTCACCATATTGGTCAGGCTGGTCTTGAACTCATGACCTCAGGTGATCCACCAGCCTTGGCCTCCCAAAGTGCTGGGATTATAGGTGTGAGCCACCGTGCCCGGCCCTCCAAGCTTTATTTTTGATATTTTATTATTTCCTATTTAATTTTTATTGGAATGCTTCACGAATTTCCATGTCATCCTTGTGCAGAGCCCATGCTCATCCTCCCTGTGCCGCTGCAGTTTTACTCTCTGTGCTGCTGAAGCGATCACTGCAGTCCCTAGGCTTTGAGGAGGGAGCACTAGGCATTCTGCTCTCTGGGATGCAAGGCTGGAGAGATCCCCTGGACTTACATGACCCTGGTGCTGGCCTGTCTTTCCACCCACTAGAGTGAATGAAATGTTAAAAATAAAACAAACACTGCTGTTCCTTTCCACCCTAAAGGAGGGAGGCACGCTAGACTCTCCCTGCCCCTCTCCCTGTCTCTCTGGCCTGCTGGCTGGAGATCAGGCACCGTCACGGAGACAGATGCTGTTGGGACAGGCGGCTGTTTATTTGCTAGCAGAGCACTGCTGTGTTTTCACAGCCCAGAATAGCTCCATAGCCACCCCCAGGCCCGGGGACCTAGACGCCTCACTGTTTGTTTTCATGACAATTCTGGGCCTCACCTCTTCCCTTCTCTGAGTCAAGGTCCTCATCTGAGAACTCTCAGAGCGGGTAGGTGTGGGTTCAAGGGGCCAAGACTACTAATTTCCTAATTATCTCTCCCAGCTGGCTCAGGAAGAGGGGAGGACTAATAACTGTGCAACACCGGCGTTTCGGTTGGGATAGAATTTCCCCAGCTCATAAAGAAAGAGTTGATTGAAGAACTGCATGGCCAGGGCCGGTGGCGGGGGGAAGAAAACAAGGGAATGAAAGAGCATAGAAGGGAAGACTCCAGTCTGGATTGCAGCAGGTTCTGTGCGGGGAGCTTTCACTAGAGAATGCTGGGGTCCTCTCTGACTCATGGTGCTTCTCAGGTCAGGCTGGGTTCTGGCTGCCCTGGTGTTTAGAAGGAATCAGGGGTAGGAGGAAGACTGGCTTCACAGAATACTCTTTCAAACTCCAATTTTTTTTAACAATGTGAGTGAGTTACTTTTGAAAATATTTTAGGTTCACGCCTGTAATCCCAGAACTTTGGGAGGCTGAGGCAGGTAGATCATCTAAGGTTGGGAGTTCGAGATCAGCCTGGCCAAAATGGTGAAACCCCGTCTCTACCAAAAAAAAACCCAAAATTAGTCAGGCCATGGTGGCATATGACTGTAATCCCAGCTACTCGAGTGGCTGAGGCACAAGAATGGCTTGAACCAGGGAGGAGGAGGTTGCAGTCAGCTGAGATCGCGCCACTGCACTTCAGCCTGGGTGACAGAGCAAGACCCTGACTCTAAATAAATAAATAAAGAGGCCAGGCACAGCAGCTCACGCCTGTAATCCCAGCACTTTGGGAGGCCAAGGTGGGTGGATCATCTAAGCTCAGGAGTTCGAGATCAGCCTGGGCAACATGGTAAAACCCTATCTCTACTAAAAATACAAAAAATTATCTAGGCATGGTGGCACGTGCCTGTAATCCCAACTACTCGGGAGGCTGAGGCAGGAGAGTTGCTTGAACCCAGGAGGCAGAGGTTGCAGTGAGCCAAGATCTCGCCACTGTACTCAAGCCTGGGCAACAGAGAGAGACCCTGTCTCAAAAAAAAAAAAAAAAAGAAAGAAAGAAAGAAAATATTTTAACTTTTAAAATATGATCACACTTATCTTTTTTTTTCTAGGAATCATTAATCTTTTACTTCTGTTAGATAATTCAAAGCCAGGCATCCCTTCATTGGAGCTTTGTTCAATGGACTGCCACCACTCAGAATATCAAAGCTGAACGGAGGGTGAGAGTTCCTGGGTCTTATTTTACAGTTGCCAAAAGCAAAACCCAGAGACTCCAGTGACTTGGCCAGGGTTGCACAGCTCTTTAATTTTATTTATTTTTAAAACCCTGGTGATGGCCATGAGGGAGGGATGGTTTTCTGGGCTGCCTGCGGGATCCTTGACAGTGTTTCTTTTCTTTTCTTTTTTTTTTTTTTTTGAGACAGTTTCACTTTGTTGCCCAGGCTGGAGTGCAATGGCGCAATCTTGGCTCACCACAACCTCCGCCTGCTGGGTTCAAGTGATTCTCCTGCCTCAGCTTCCCGAGTAGCTGGGATTACAGGCATGCACCACCACGCCCGGCTAATTTTGTATTTTTAGTAGAGACGGCAGTTTCTCCGTGTTGGTCAGACTGTTCTCAAACTCCCAACCTCAGGTGATCCGTCTGTCTCGGCCTCCCAAAGTGCTGGGATTACTGGTGGGAGCCACTGCGCCCAGCCCGAGAGTGTTTCTGCTTGTCTTCTAAGGAAAAGGAAGAAGCACCTTCTGCCCCCTGCCCACCTCCTACCCACCAATCCCAACCTTTCTCCCATCTACATCCAGACTGAGCAGGGAATGTGCAATTGATGACCTGGTTTTTCTTCCCTCCTTTTTCAGTCGGTCTAAATGCTTCCAAAGAATCCTTGGATTGAAGCAAGGAGGGACAGCAGTTTGGGCTTAGGTCAAGTCACACTTTCCTTCTCTCCTCAAATAGCCCTTCTTTCCCTCTGGGATACAGACCAGGACCAAGGGGAAAGTCAGCCTTTTAAAAATAGTCCTGACCACACTTTTGCATGTTTCCTTCCCTTGCCTCTGCCTCTGCAGTGCGCCATCAACAAAGTTTAACTCCTGGCAGAAAGGATGAAGTTTGACAGCAAAAATGCTTTCTTTTTTTTTTTAAGACAGAGTCTCACTCTGTTGCCCAGGCTAGAGTGCAGTGGCGCAATCTCGGCTCACTGCAACCTCCACCTCCCAGGTTCAAGCAATTCTCCTGTCTCGGCCTCTTGATTAGCTGAGATTACAGGTGTGCGCCATCACGCCAGGCTAATTTTTTTTTATTTTTAGTAGAGATGGGGTTTCACTATGTTGGTAGTCTCAACTTGCCTGACCTCATGATCTTTCCCCCTCCCAAAGTGCTGGGATTACAGGCATGAGCCACTGCACCTGGCCAACAAAAATGTTTTCTAACTGCAAAGGTGGTTTGGCACTGCAAAGGGTTGGTTAAGAATGGGAGAAGAGGCTGGGCATAGTGGCTCACGCCTGTAATCCCAGCACTTTGGGAGGCTGAGGTGGGCAGATCACAAGGTCAGGAGATGGAGACCATCCTGGCCAACATGGTGAAACCCCATCTCTACTAAAAATACAAAAAAATTAGCTGGGCGTGGTGGCGCACGCCTGTAGTCCCAGCTACTCGGGAGGCTGAGGAAGGAGAATTGCTTGAACCCAGGAGGCGGAGATTGCAGTGAGCCAAGATCACACCACTGCACTACAGCCTGGATGACAGTGGGAGACTCTGTCTCAAACAAAAAAGAAAAAAGAATGGGAGAAGAGGTTGGGCATGGTGGCACACGCCTGACATCCCAGCACTTTGGGAGGCTGAGGCGGGCGGATGACTTGAGGTCAGGAGTTTGAGATCAGCCTGGCCAACATGGTGAAACCCCAGTCTCTGCTAAAAATACAAAAAATTATCCGGGTATGGTGGTGTGAGTCTGTAATTTCAGTTATAGGCTCTTCAATTACAGGCTGAGGCAGAACAATTGCTGGAGCCTGGAAGGCGGAGGTTGCAGTGAGCTGAGATCGTACCACTGCACTCCAGCCTGGGTGACAGGGCAAGACTCTGTCTCAAAAAAAAAAAAAAAAATGAACAGAGGAAGAGTCTACCATCTGTTTGTGAGGAAACTGGTTGAGTGTTTGTGGAAACAGGTTACTTCCTGGAGGGAACAACTGCTTCTTTTGGGAAAGGGGGCTAAGGAAGAGGGAGGAGAAGGAGAGGAAGGGCAGTCTGTGCTTCCCGTAAAGATTCTGGTGACTCATGTGACTTTGGAAGAAGGCAGGCCCTGGGATGATGGCAGGGGGAAGGTATCGAGTGGGTTGTTCTGAACTGTTTACAATGCAGCAAATGCCTTCAGGTTTTCTTCTGTGGACAAAATGTGCAGCCATCCTGAGACATGCTGTGTGCTTCCCCTACCTGGTCAGCAGAGGCACAGTTCAAGGTCCTGAAGCTGAGCTTTCTCACTGTGCCAGAGAGAAGCCAGCCCTTTGCACTGGTAAACAATAATTAACCCACCTCTCCCTCCACCTGTTTTTCTCAACATGTTTTTCTAAAACATAAACTGGGTCACTCAGAAGTTGAGTGTTGACCTGGCCAGTTTCCCAAGTCCACCGTGAAACACTTCCTCCACTGATCACTTGGTAGGTGAAAGAAAGGCATACAAAAAGAAAATTAATTAAAAAATAATAAAACTGTATATTTTGCAGTTTGGGCTGTAACCCTTCAGAGAAATCTACCCTGCTGCTCGGACAAAGCTGTGGACTGGAGTTAGGTTTTTTTTGTTTTGTTTTGTTTTTTTATAGTTTATCTCAAAGAGACGCGGTCTCGCTATGCTGCCCAGGCTGGAGTGCAGTGGCTACTCACAGGCGTGATCCCACTACTGATCAGCACGGGAGTTTTGACCTGCTCTGTTTCTGACCTGGGCTGGTTCACCCTTCCTTAGGCAACCTGGTGGTCCCTGGCTCCCAGGAGGTCACCATATTGATGCCGAACTTAGTGCAGACACCCGATCGGCATAGTGCACAGAGCCCGGCTGGAGCTGGGTTTTGAATACCACCTACAGTATGTAGACAACATCGATTCTAGGCCAGTTGCAGGGGCTCACACCTGTAATCCCAACACTTTGGGAGGCTGACACGAGACGACGCTTGAGCCCAGGAGGTGCAGACAAGCCTGGGCAACAAAGTGAAACCTTGTTTCTACAAAAAATGCAAACAATTTGCCAGGCATGGTGATGCAGGCCTGTAGTCTCAGCTACTGGAGACGCTGAGCTGGGAGGATCACTTGAGACCCAGGAGGTTGAGGCTGCAGTGAGCCATTATGGAACCACTGCACTCCAGCCTGGGCAACAGCATGAGACCCTGTCTCGAAAAAAAAGAACCATTGTAGGATGATAACCGAGTAAAGGAAAGGTGGCTCCTTTCTGAACAGAATCCAGAGCCTCCACCCAGAATAGAAGACTCGGCTTCAGGTAAAATCAGACTTTCTTTCTGGGAGTAAATGCAATTTTTGGATGAGGTGTGTGGTAAGTGAGAGCTCCTTTTTCCTCTTTGTGTTCTCGTCTGCAAATAAACTTGTTTGAGTGAATGAGCCAAACTTGGCCTGGGAGAAGGTGCCAGGGACCTGGACCCAGCTGCCCTTATTTATCAGCCAACCAGACTGTACTCCCTGGCACCTTTCCTTCATGTTCTTCTCCAGATCCAAAGCCTCCGGATTTCTAGTTGTGGGGAAAATGCCTGAGGAGCGGCTTGCTTGGGCACCTACTAAAGTCGAGCCCGAATGATTTTCCATCCTCATTCCTTCCCCAACTTGGCTGGCCATTTTCCCAGAGGGAATTAACCATCTTCTCCACTGAGGATAAAATAATAGGGAACTTACTGATATTTTTACAAAGGAAATCAAAATATTTCACCCCAAACTATGGCTCCCCAATACCATAAGTACTTTGTTTGTGACAGGACCTCGCTCTTTTGCTCTGGCAGGAGTGCAGTGGCCCGATCATGGCTCACTGTACCTCCCGGGTTCAAGTGATCTTCCCACCTCAGCCTCCTGAGTAGCTGGGATTATAGGCTCCTGCCATCGCACCAGGCTAATTTTTGTATTTTTTATAGAGACAGGGTTTCACCATGTTGGCCAGGCTGGTCTCAAACTCCTAAGCTCAAGTGTTCTGCACACCTCAGTCTCCCAAAGTGCTGGGTTTACAGGTGTGAGTCATCTGGAGTGCAACGGCATGATTGTAAGCCATGACTATATTAAATAAAAGACCCTTGGGAGGTTTTTTTTTTTTTACCCTTGGGAGCCTGGAAGAGACTTTTTCCCTATCTTTCACCTATAGAGATAGGACTAGCCGGGCGCGGTGGCTCACACCTGTAATCCCAGCAGTTTGGGAGGCTGAAGCAGGCAGATCACGAGGTCAAGAGATCCAGACCATCCTGGACAACATAGTGAAACCCCGTCTCCACCAAAATACAAAAATTAGCCAGGCATGGTGGTGTGCACCTGTAGCCCCAGCTACTCAGGCGGCTGAGGCAGGAGAATTGCTTGAACCCGGGAGGTGGAGGTTGCAGTGAGCTGAGATTGCACCACTGCACTCCAGCCTGGCGCCTGGTGACAGAATGAGACTCTGCCTCAAAAATAAAAAAAAATAAAAAAAATTAAAAAAAACCAATAGGACTGGCTGGGCATGGTGGCTCACGCCTATAATCCCAGCACTTTGGGAGGCCAAGGCAAGTGGATCACCTGAAGTCAGAAGTTCAAGACCAGTCTGGCCAACATGGTGATTCCCCCATCTGTACTAAAAATAAAAAAATTAGCCGGATGTGGTGGCATGCATCTGTAATCCCAGCTACTGGGGAGGCTGAGGCAGGAGAATTGCTTGAACCCAGGAGGCAGAGGTTGCAGTGAGCCAAAATCATGCAGCTGCACTCCAGCCTGGGCAACAACAGCGAAACTCGAAACTCCATCTCAAAAAAGAAAACATAGGACTGACACAAAAGAACAACTTTTCTTCTTTTTCCTTTATCCCATTATCCATTACAGGAAAGACCAAAAATCTAACCATAAAAAGTTGAGACCCTTTTTCAAGATAATGACTGTCTCTGAAGATCATTTAAAATCCAGGGAGAACTATTTACAAGTTAACTTCTGTTCCTGGATTCAATCATTCTCCCTCTGCCCTTTGATAGAATTCTTTTTCTCCCCGCTCCCACAACCTGTTTTTATGAGAATCCAAGCCCCCATTCTTTCTGTAACCTCAAGATGGTAGATAAGCTTCCATACCTCATTGGCAAGTTGGATCTTCATTCTGAAGCCTCCCATGTTAAATACATTTGTATGCCTCTTCTCCTATTAATCAATCTGCCTTATATCAGCGATTTTTCGGCGAACTTGTACCTTGTCACCCACATAAGAATCCTCCAGTTTACATAGTTTTGTAAATGTCAGGCCACCCTGTCCCACTAGACTGCCAAGGTCCTGGAGGACAGCTGGGATTTAACTTTTTTTTTTTTTGAGACGGAGTCTTGCTCTGTCACCGAGGTTGGAGGGCAGTGACGCAATCTCTGCTCACTGCAACCTCTGCCTCCCGGGTTTAAGTGATTCTCCTGCCTCAGTCTCCTGAGTAGCTGGGACTACAGGTGCGCACCACCACACGGAGCTAATTTTCATATTTTTAGTAGAAATGAGGTTTCGCCTTTTTGGCCAGGCTGGTCTTGAACTCTTGACCTCAGGTGATCTGCCTACTGCAGCTTCCCAAATTGCTGGGTTTACAGATGTGAGCCACCATGCCTGGCCTGGGATTTAACTTTTAATTCCTCAGAGAGCCAGGCATGGTGCTTTGCTCAGGAAGTGTTGGTTGAATTAAACTGGAGCAATCTTGAAGAGGGAAAATAACAAGGGTTAGAGGGAGATGGCAAGAACCCCTCTCTGGAGATAGTTCTTTATATGAGTGGATTCTGCAGGGCACTGTTGCTCATACCTGTAATCCCAGCATTTTGGGAGGCCAAGGCAGGAGGATCATCTGAGGCCTGCAGTTCGAGACCAGTTTGGGCAACGTAGTGAGACGTCCATCTCCACAAAAAATAAAAAATTAGCCGCGTTTGATGGTATGAGCCTGTAGTCCCAGCTACCCAGAGGCTGAGGCAAGAGGATCCCTTAAGCCTGGGAGACTGAGGCTGCAGTGAGCTGTGATGGTGCCACTGCACTCCAGCCTGGGCAACAGAGTGAGACCCCATCACAAATAAATAAACAGATCAATGAGTGGATTCTCAGCAAAACTTCTAGCCACTCACCTCCTACAGCCACAGGACCTTTGAGAATCCACAGCATCTGCACGCAGTCAGCTTTCTAACAAGCTCAGGTCCTTTGGGGCCTCACCTGTTTTCCCACAGATAAAAACGTGCTGGAGGAAGCAGAAAGGGGCTGGAAGGTAGACAGGTGAGGACTAGCTCATCATCTCATGACTATGAGGTTGCTCTGACACAGAGGGTCCCCCTGCCTGGCAGGCACCTGCCAGGAAGACTTCCACTGCCCCTGGATGCCCAGAGTGGGATGCCAGCTCTGTCACTTATGAACTCCTTATCCACAGGGGTATTCTCCCTGAGGCTCCTCAGAAAATAGGGCCCTCCATTGGCTCCCCATATGCTGAGCACATGATAAAACCCCTCCTGACTCAGAGACCCTGGCTCCTAGCTGCCCTGCCATGACCTAGACGGTGGCCTTTGGATATTTTTTTAGACTCACCTTGCCTCACCTCAGACCATAGAAACTCTAATCCCAGAGGTCACTGCAATAGTCACTCCACAATAGAGGCTTATCTGGGTAGAGAGAGGCTCCCTACCTGTGGCTCAGCCATCCTGACAGTGCAAATCACATATATCGCACGCACCAATACTGCCACACATGGGCTTTCTTTGCAGCCGCCCACAATCACCACCACATTAGCTGCTCTCCAAGGTTAGATGTGGCGGGAGAATGTTGCTTGGACCAGCAGAAACCACGCAGTCAAGGGCAACTGGAGTCAACATGAGCTGGGTGGGAACCCTTGGTGGGGTGGGGAGGAGACTCCAGGTCATACCTCCTGGAGGATGTTTTAATCATTTCCAGCATGGAATGCTGTTAACCTTTGCCACAGATTCGTTAAGTCCGAGTTCTTTTCTCTGTCCCGAGCTACCCCTTACATGTCAATATGGACTTAATGATGGAAAATTCAGGCAGGTTTTTAAATGCATTATTCCTCCTGGCTCTTATTCTCAAAAATGAATGAATTTGGAGGCAGTGGCTCCTGCCTGTAATCCCAACACTTTGCGAAGTTGAGGCGGGAGGATCACTTGAAGCCAAGAATCTGAGACCATTCTGGGCAGCATAGTGAGACCCTGTCTCTAGAAAAATAAACAAATAAATAAATAATAAATAATAGTGATATGAAGTATTATTAAATAGCCCTATTTTTAAAAATACATGAATTCATTACCTGATTCATTCCCTGATTGCTTTCACTGTCCTCCGTGACCCAAGTGTGAGGGCTTTGGTCGCTCTATTTGCAGGCTGATATATAGTATGCACACATACACACACACATACACACACATACACATACACACACATACACATATACACACACATACACATATACACACACACATACACACACGTACACACGCACATACACACATGCACACATACACACACACACACACATAATGCATCTTGAGCTTTCATTTGTACATATACAACATATACAAGAAAGCTCAAGATACAGAAGCCCTTTTTCAAAATTAACTGAAAGTTTCAAACTCTTTTAAGACTCCAGTTACCAATTTGCTGGTATTCTTATTTAGAACCATATATTCATCATATTATCGTACAATATGACTACACATTCATTCGATTGCTTAAACTTATGAGTTAAAATGCTTGGCCAGGCATGGTGGTTCACACCTGTAATCCCAGAGCTTTGGGAAGCCAAGGCTGGCAGATCGCTTGAGCTCAGGAGTTCAAGACCAGCCTGGGCAACATGGCAAAATCCTGTCTGTACAAAAGATACAAAAATTAGCTGGGCACGATGGCATGTGCCTGGTGTCCCAGATACTCAGGAGGCTGAGGTGGGAAGATCATGTGGGCCCAGGAGGTTGAGGCTGCAGTGAGCCTTGATTATGCCACTGCACTCCAGCCTGGGTGACACAGAGAGACCCTGTCTCAAAAAAAAGAGAGAAAATTGAAAAAAAAAAAAAAAAACAGGCCGAGTGCGGTGGCTCACGCCTGTAATCCCAGCACTTTGGGAGGCTGAGGTGGGCAGATCACAAGGTCAAGAGAAGGAGACCATCCTAGCCAACATGGTGAAACCCCGTCTCAACTAAAAAACAAAAATTAGCTGGGCGTGGTGGTGTTCGCCTGTAGTCCCAGCTACTTGGGAGGCTGAGGCAGGAGAATTGCTTGAACCAGGGAGGCGGAGGTTGCAGTGAGCCGAGATTGCGCCACTGCACTCCAGCCTGGCACCTGGCGACAGAGCAAGACTCTGTCTCAAAAACAACAACAACAATAACACCAAGGGCTGTAACTTTAAGGTCATTAAATGAATTAATCACCGCATTCAAAAATGATTACTTCTGGCCCTAAGAGATGTGAAGCCAATACCAGGAAGGGGGTCGATCTCCCAAACCAGAGGCAGACCCGAGACTCTAATACAGTTAAGGAAACACCAGCAAGATGGCCGTCCCTAATACAATAGAAGTTACTATATTTTATTTGTTGTTTTTCTTTTGTTTTGTTTTTTTTAGAGACAGGGGTCTTGCTCAGTTGCCCAGGCTGGAGTGTAGTGGCGGGACAATATCTCACTGCAGCCTTCAACTCCTGGGCTCAAGCAATCCTCCTGCCTCAGCCTCCTGAATAGCTGGGACGACAAATGTACACTACCACACACACCAACATTTTTTTTTTTTTGAGATGGAGTCATGCTGTGTCGCCCAGGCTGGAGTGCAGTGGCATGATCTAGGCTCACTGCAACCTCCGCCTCCTGGGTTCAAGCAATACTCCTGCCTCAGCCTCCCGAGTAGCTGGGATTACAGAGGCACACCACCACATCCAGATAATTTTTGTAATTTTAGTAGAGACAGGGTTTCACCATGTTGGCCAGGCTGGTCTTGAACTCCTGGCCTCATATCTGCCCACCTCGGCCTCCCAGAGTGCTGGGATTACAGGTGTGAGCCACCGCACCCAGCCCAAAAATTTTTTTTTAATTTTTGGGTAGAGATGAGGGTTTTGCTTTGTTGCCCAGGCTGGACTCCAACTCCTGGCTTCAAGGGATCCTCCCACCTCAGCCTCCCAAATTGCTGGGATTACAGGTATGAGCCACTGCAACCAGCCAGAACTTACTAATTTTAAAATTAGGAACTTAAAACTTGAGTGGCTAGAGCACCAAGATTTTTCTTTGTCCCCAAATAAGTGCTGTTGCAGACATAGAAAATCTGACGTCTTTGCAAGAATCATGGTGGATGTAGACTCTGTCCTGTTTCTGGCCTGGTGTCGGGGACCAGGAGGGCAGCCCCTTGCACTGCCAAGAAGCATGCCAAAGTTAATCATTGGCTCTGCTGAGTACATGGCCGATCAGGCTGTTTTTGTGTGCCTGTTTTCTATTTTACGTAAATCATCCTGAACACGTTTGCATCAACCTACTGGTGATGTACCTTTGATCAATATATTTTAGACAAAAGTGGTTTTTGAGTCCAAAGATCAGGGCTGGGTTGACCCGAATACTGGATACAGGGCATATAAAACAGGGGCAAGGCACAGACTGATAGCAGAGCAATCACAACCAAGGCTGGAAGAAGTGCAAGGGCTCTGCTGACGGCTTCCTGAGGTGCCAAGGAAATGAGGATGGACGAAGGAATGAATGTTCTCCATGACTTTGGGATCCAGTCAACGCGCTACCTCCAGGTGAATTACCAAGACTCCCAGGACTGGTTCATCTTGGTGTCCGTGATCGCAGACCTCAGGAATGCCTTCTACGTCCTCTTTCCCATCTGGTTCCATCTTCAAGAAGCTGTGGGCATTAAACTCCTCTGGGTAGCTGTGATTGGAGACTGGCTCAACCTCGTCTTTAAGTGGTAAGAACCAATAGAGAGGAGATCGGCAAGGAGAGGCTGGCATTCACTCTGCAAATGTCTGTCCATCAGAAGTTGCTTTTCCCAGGCTATTCAGGAAGCCATGGGCTACTCATACTCCCAACCCCTCTCTCTGATTTTGGATCATCTGCATAAAGAGGGAAGACAGAAAAAAATCCTACCAGTGAGTTGAAAATACAGGAAAGCCAATTTCATATGGGTTAAAGGGTAGGACAGTTGAATCTCATGATAAGTCTGAGTTATATAGACTTTGAGCAAAGAGTTTTATTACTAGGAAGCAGAATAGGTAAAATAAAGATGGATGTATGGGGCCAGGCATGGTGGCTCAAGCCTGTAATCCCAGCACTTTGGAAAGCCGAAGTGGGAAAATCGTGTCAGCTTAGGAGTTCAAGACCAGCCTGGGTGACATGGCGAAACTCCATCTCTACAAAAACATTAGGAAAAATAGCTGGGCATGATGGCATGCACCTGTAGTCCCAGCTACTCAGGAGGCTGAGGTGAGAGGCGGAGGAGGTTGCAGTGAGCTGAGATTGTGCCACTGTAATACAGCCTGGGCAAAAAAATAACACCTTTTTGCAAAAAAAAAAAAAAAAAAAAGATAGATAGATGATGTATGCTGTATGAAAAAAGGAAACACACAGATGATTCAAAAGCCTGTTTTGTGGGGTAATGAAAAGTCTGCCTGGGAACTGGGCTCCAGCCCTTGTTCTGCCACCCACCAACTACATGTCCTTGGCAAGTCATCAATTCTCTGAGCTTCTGTTTTATAATCTACAAATAGGTTATCTCTGGCAGCTTAATAATATCAAGGTTAACATTTATTAAACACTTAGTGTGTGCCAGGCCATGTGCTATGTGCTTTTCTGTGAGAGAGTTGCTACTATTTACAGAAATAGTAGATGCAGAGACCAAGGTGCTGAGTTAAATGATTAGGCCAACATGGTTAGTATATGCTGAGCCAGGACGGAAGCCCAGGCTGGCAGGCTGGCTTCTGAGGCAATGCTCTTAAGAACTATGTTATAGGCAGGGTGTGGTGGCGCACGCCTGTTATCCCAGCTACTTGGGAGGCTGAGGCAGGGGAATCGCTTGAACCCGGGAGGCAGAGGTTGCAGTGAGCCGAGATTGTGTCACTGCACTCCAGCCTGGCAACAGAGCGAGACCAAAAAAAAAAGAAGAAGAAGAAGAATTATGTTACATCCAGTGATGATTTGCCAGTTTCTACCATGTAAACATTCCCATTATGGCCACTTTCTTTTTGCTTGTTTGTTTGAGATGGAGTCTCACTCTGTCCCCCAGTCCGTCACCCAGGCTGGAATGCAATGGTGTGAATTGGCTCACTGCAACCTCCACCTCCCAGGTTCAAGCAATTCTTCTGCCACAGCCTCCAGAGTAGCTGGGATTACAGGTGCCTGCCACCACGTGTGGCGAATTTTTGTATTATGGCCACTTTCAAGCTACAGATGGTTCCCGCTTGCAAAATTCCTGAATATTTAATCATTGACTCCTCTTGGCCAGCTCCAGAGGACTCTAGCACACTACTGGTTTGGCCTCTATGTTCTCATCTAGAAAATGAAGAGGATCAGCTGCCCTCTAAGATTTTTACCATCCTCAAAACTACCTACCACCAGCTGATTCTTTTTTGTTTGATCGTTCAAGACGAGGTCTTGCTCTGTCACCCAGGCTAGAATACAGTAGCAGGCATAATCTTAGCTCACCGCAGCCTCAAACCCCAGGACTCAAGCTATTCTCCCTCCTCAGCCATCCAAGTAGCTAGGACTGCAGGTGCACACCACCATGCCTAGCTAATTTTTTTTTTCTCTGAGATGGAGTCTCGTTCTACCAGGTTCAAGTGATTCTCCTGCCTCAGCCTCCCGAGTAGCTGGGACTTCAGGCACGTGCCACCATGCCTGGCTAATTTTTTGTATTTTTAGTAGAGATGGAGTTTCACCGTGTTAGCCAGAATGGTCTCGATTTCTTGACCTCATTATTTGCCCGCCTCGGCCTCCCAAAGTGCTGGGATTACAGGCATGAGCCACTGCACCCAGCCTGCTGAGCTAATTTTTTTTTTTTTTTTTGAGAGACAGGGTCTCACTATGTTGCCCAGGCTGGTCATCAGGCAATTTTAATTAATTAATTTATTTATTTATTGAGACAGAGTCTTGCTCTGTCACCCAGGTTTGAGTGCTATGGTGTGATCTTGGCTCACTGCAATCTCCGCCTCCCAGGTTCAAGCAATTCTCATGTCTCAGCCTCCCGAATAGCTAGGATTACAGGCACCCGCCATCGTGCCCAGCTAATTTTTGTATTTTTAGTAGAGACAAGGTTTCACCTTGTTGGCCAGGCTAGTCTCGAACTCCTGACCTCAGTTGATCCGCCTGCCTCAGTCTCCGAAAGTGCCGGGATTACTGGCGTGAGCTACCACACCTATCTTTTTTTTGGGGGGGTGGGGCGGAGTTTCGCTCTTGTTGCCCAGGCTGGAGTGCAATGGCATGGTCTTGGCTCACTGCAACCTCTGATCAGGCAATTCTTAAGATCTCTTCTAGCTCTTATATTCTTTTGCTATAACAATTAAAGTCCTTTAGCATAGGGGAAAAAATATATTAGTTTCTGGAGCCCCAGGCAGATTGATGAGATTCCTGAAACCACTGTTGAAAAAGCTACTAAATTTTGTTTGCAGTGTCTCCTTCAGCAGCATGATTCTAAAAAATAAAAAGATGAAGTGTTGGCCAGGCGCGGTGGCTCACATCTGTAATCCCAGCACTTTGGGAGGCCGAGGCGGGCAGATCACGAGGTCAGGAGATAGAGACCATCCTGGCCAACATGGTAAAACCCCATCTCTACTGAAAAAAGAAAAAAATACAAAAATTAACCGAGCATGGCACGTGCCTGTAATCCCAGCTGCTCGAGAGGGTGAGGCAGGAGAATAGCTTGAACCAGGGAGTTGGAGGTTGCAGTGAGCCGAGACTGTGCCGCTGCACTCCAGCCTTGGCAACAGAGCAAGACTCCATCTCAGAAAAAAGAAAGAAAGAAAGAGAAAGAAAGAAAGAAAAAGAAAGAAAGAAAGAAAGAAAGAAGAAAGAGAGAAAGAAGAAAGAAAGAAAGAAAGAAAGAAAGAAAGAAAGAAAGAAAGAAAGAAAGAAAGAAAGAAAGAAAGAAAGAACTTCTAATGGAAACGCAGGCCGTGTTTCCTGGAGGGGCTTGTCCTAGGGGATAGAGTGCATTCTTTGATGTCAGAGGAAATGCAAGATTCCCTGAGGCCTGAAAAAAGATGAGGGAACCCATGGTATGTGCACGTCCAAGTTGAAAACTGTAGTTCCAGGGCAAATACTTCTGGAGGTAAAGAAAAAAATGAGTCACGTGGCTGCCATTATATGGATTTCAGGATTTTTCTTTCTTTTGACAGAGTCTTGCTCTGTCTCCCAGCCTGGAATGTAGTGGTACAATCTTGGCTCACCGCAACCTCCACCTCCCAGGTTCAAGCGATTCTCCTGCCTTAGCCTCCTAGGTAGCTGGGATTACAATCATGCGCCACCACACCTGGTTAATTCTTTATATTTTTGGTAGAGGCGAGGTTTCACCATGTTGGCCTGGCTGGGCTCAACCTCCTGAGCTCAGGCAATCCTCCCACCTTGGCCTCCCAAAGTGCTGTGATTACAGGTGTAAGCCACCATGCCTAGCCGGAGTTCAGAATCTTGGGCTTCATTATCTGTGTTTAAATAAATCATACAGCCAGGGGAGGTGGCTCATGCCTGTAATCCCAGCACTTTGGGAGGCCAAGGTGGGAGGATTGCTTGAGCTCAGGAGATCGAGACCAGCCTGGGCAACATGGTGAAACCCCGTCTCTACTAAAAATATGAAAATTAGCTGGATGTCATGGCACACACCTATAGTCCCAGCTACTCAGGAGGCTGAGGTGGGAGGAGCCCAGGAGGTAGAGGTTGCAATGAGCCGAGATTGTGCCACTGCACTCCAGGCTGGGTTACAAAGCCAAATCCTGTCTCAAAAAAAAAAAATACATTCAAACAGTTCAAAATGCAAAAGTTACATACATAAATATGTCATAAAACATCTCCCTCTCACACTTCTCCTCAGCCACCCAGTTCTCCCTTCTACAGGCAACATGTGAAATCCTTCTCAAGCTACATTTTTCTTGAAGGTGTGGGCTTTGGGCCAAAGCATTCATTCAGTAACCCCAGAAACTGGTTCTGTTTTTCCACAGGATTCTCTTCGGTCAGCGTCCATACTGGTGGGTTTTGGACACTGACTACTACAGCAGCACCTCCGTGCCCCTGATAAAGCAGTTCCCTGTCACCTGTGAGACTGGACCAGGTGAGTGCCCCAGCCCCTGTAGAGATGGAGGCTGGGTGGACTTCGTTCATCTGTTATGGATGAAACTGGCCTTGAAAGGACATGAGGAGGGCCATTCCTTTGTACTTTTATCGTGCTCTACAATTTGCACAAATTAATTCACTTCAGCAATGGTTTCCTGAATAGCACAATGGTATTGGAAAACTGCCTGTTACAGAACCTGGATGGAGTCCGGAGAGGCACAGGCACCCACAGGCAAAGGGCTCATGAGAGTCACTGCCCTGCAGCCCTGTGTCCTGAGAAAGGAAAGGGCAGAAGCCTGAGTCCTGGGGGTCCTTCCCAGTGGCCTGGCCCACTGGATGTGCCCTCCTGAGCTGACCATCCAATCCCTCACGGTGCCTATATTTTATTAGTTACAGCCAGATGGGTACTGTCAAATCAAATGATAGATTTCATTTTCAGTGTGTAATAGGAAGCCCCTCCCTCACCGTAAGGTCTCAGCTGCCCTCTAAGACTAGTATCCTCTAAGGTACTAGCATCCCTTACTCAGAGACCCTTTCCCTGCCTCAAAACTAGGAAAGATCCCTTAGTTATTTGCTCTCACAGACCACTCATTCCCCTCAGAGCATATTCACTCATTCAGCTGTTACTTATCAAGCACCTACTGGGAGCTATACCCTGTTCTATGTGCTAGGGATGCCTCTGTCAGTGAACAACACAGACACAAAGATCCCTGCCCTTGTGGAGCTGAAATCTGAATAGAGGAGGTGAAATATACGAAAATCATGATAAATAAGTGAACTAGGCCAGGCGTGGTGTCTCACACCTGTAATCCCATCACTTCGGGAAGCCAAGGTGGGTAGATCACCTGAGGTTGGTAGTTCAAGACCAGCCTGGCCAACATGGAGAAATTCTGTCTCTACTGAAAATACAAAAATTGGCCAGGCGTGGTGGTGCATACCTGTAATCTGAGCTACTCGGGAGGCTGAGGCAGGAGAATCGCTTGAACCTGGGAGTCAGAGATTGCAGTAAGCCGAGATTGTGCCACTGCACTCCAGCCTGAGTGACAGAATGAGACTGTCCCCCCAAAAAAAAAGTAAACTACTAATATATAGGATAGTCCAGGTGCAGTGGCTCATGCCTGTAATCCTAGCACTTTGGGCGGCCAAGACGTGTAGATCGCCTGAGTTCAGGAGTTCAAGACCAGCCTGGCCAACATAGCAAAACCCTGTCTCTACTAAAAATACAAAAATTAGCTGGGCATCCTGGCACATGCCTGTAATTCCAGCTACTCAGGAGACTGAGGCAGGAGAATTACTTGAGTCTGGGAGGCGGTGAGCCAAGATCACACCATTGCACTCCAGCCTGGGCAACAGAGTGAGACTCCATATGAAAAAAAAAAAGAAAGAAAGAAAAATATATATAGGATATTAGAAAATGATTGTTTATAGGCAAAAAGAAAAAAAAGGAGAAGGAAAGAAGGACCAAACATCTTTGGTAGAAAGATGTTTGCTTTCATCATAATAGCTTGTTACCAAGGATGAATTTCTCCCTGAAATTAACAGAGGCACAAACTGGAAAGTTGAAAGGGGCTTTAAGAGGTTATTTGATTTAGTCCTCTGTCTTTATGAAAGCAAATTACTATCTCTGCTCCTTAGGTGGAGCAGCTAAGGTTCAGAAAGTTTAAATGAATTACCCAAAGTATATAATTAGTGTTCAAGGGAAGAAGGAAGGGAGGGAGGAAGGAAGGGAGGGAAGGAGGAAGGAAGGAGGGAAAGAAGGAGGAAAGGGAGGAAGGGAGGAAGGGAGGAAATGAGGGAGGCAGGGAGGCAGGAAGGCAGGGAGGGAAGAAAGCCTTTATTTATCTGTGGGGTTCCCTGGAAAGCAGGCTGAAATGGAGATACAGTTGCAGGAGTTTCGATACTCTGGGGAACTATACTTGTAGAAGGGAAGGAACAGGAACCAACATGGCAGGAGAGGTCTGATCGTGAGTCTGCCTCATCCAATCCCACGGGGAGCTCTGAAGCTGGGGATGGCTCTTCAGAGTTGGGTCAAGGGAATCAGACCCCAGGGAGAGCATAACCTTGATCAAGGTGACTCTCTTTAGCCCAGAGCAATGCCTGGAGACGGCTGAGAGCAGAGAGTCATCTGCCATCACACTCTCAACAGCTACGAAATAAGTCCTGCAGTTCAGGAGGGAGGTCTGGGTGGCACATCTCAGGACCCTCTGTCTCTCAGGGTAGAGGAATTAAGAATGGGATGGGAAGCAGGCTGGGCATGGTGGCTCACACCTATAATCCCAACACTTTGGGAGGCCAAGGGTGAGAGAATTGCTTGAGCCCAAGAGTTCAAAACCAGCCTGGCAAAAAAATAAAAAATAAAACTTTGCTGGGTTTGATGGTGTGCACCTATGGTCCCAGCTACTCAGGAGGCAGAGGTGGGAGGATTGCTTGAGCCCAGGTGGTAGAGGCTGCAGTGAGCTTTGATCACGCCACTATGATCATTGCAGCCTGGGAGACAGAGCAAGACTCCATCTCTTAAAAAAAAAGGAACCAGTTGCAGGGTTAAATAGCAGAGAAGGACTCACTGAGAAAGTGAGGTCTGAGTCAAGTCTTAAAGAATATGAGGAAGTAAGTTTCTGGCAGAAGAGCTGCGAAGAGCCATCTGCCCAGAGAGGATCGCCGTGCAGAAGCCCTGAGGTGGGAAGAAAGGAAAGCAATGAGGCCATTGTAGCTAGAACAGAGTGTGCAAGGAGAGAAGGAAGAGATGTGGAGGGCAGATCAGTTTGTGACCGTACACCCAGTATGCTGATTCTTTGTGTAATCTCCAGACTCTATTTAACTGCAAGAACAGAGACCCTCTCTCGCTTTGCTCACCATTGTATTCCCAGAGCCTTGCACAATGCTTGGTGCATAGTAGATGGATATTTGTTAAATAAATGAGTTATGGATAATGAATGAATGGTAAGATGGGTGGATGGATTGGGGGGGTGAATGGATGGATGAATGGGTAGATGGCTGGGTGGCTGGGTGGCTGTCAGATGATGCCCCCTGGCAGTCTCCGAGATGAAGTCCTTTTTACCTTTATTCTCTTTCCTGCCCTTCAGGGAGCCCCTCTGGCCATGCCATGGGTACAGCAGGTGTATACTACGTGATGGTCACATCTATTCTCTCCATCTTCCGGGGAAAGAAAAAGCCAACCTACAGATTTCGGTGAGAACTCACCACTGGGGTGTAGGCAGTGGAGGGCAGGAGACGGCTCTCTCTGTAGCTGGCACACCACATGCTCTTCCTCATATTCCCCTAGCCCGCTCCCACTCCTCGGGCAGGCACCGATTAGAGTTGTGGCAGTTTGTTTAAGGGTAAGCCTCAGAGTCACGGCATGTTTGCGCTGAAAGGGATCCAGTAGTGCAATCCCTTGTTTTACAGATAAGGGAACAAGGCCCGACACCATGAAGGGAGTTAAAAGATCAGGTAGTGAGGTAGCAGCAGGGCTTAAATAAAAACCCATGTCTGCACCAATCATACAGTCGCCCATCCAGGTTAAAATAACCAGAGAAACAGAAGATTTTCCTGCTGCAGGGAATTCGATGTGCAGCCACAATGCAAATCTTTTTTTTTTTTTTTTTGAGGTGCAGTTTTGCTCTTGTGGCCCAGGCTGGAGTGTAATGGCACAACCTCCAACTCCCAGGTTCAAGTGATTCTCTTGCCTCAGCCTCTCAAGTAGCTGAGATTACAGGCACGTGCCACCACACCCGGCTAATTTTTATATCTTTCGTAGAGACAGGGTTTCACCATGTTGGCCAGGCTGGTCTTGAATTCCTGACCTCAGGTGATCCACCGCATCGGCCTCCCAAAGTGCTGGGATTACAGGCGTGAGCCACTGCACCCAGCCTTATTTTATTTTTATCTTTTTTTAATTTTAATTTTTTGTTGTTGTTGAGACGAAGTTTTGCTCTTGTTGCCAAGGCTGGAGTGCAATAGCGAGCTCTCAGCTTACTGCGACCTCTGCCTCCTGGGTTCAAGCAATTCTCCTGCCTCAGCCTCCCAAGTAGCTGGGATTACAGGTGTGTGCTAACACACCTGGCTAATTTTGTCCTTTTTTTTTTTTTTACTAGAGACATGGTTTCACCTGTTGATCAGGCTGGTCTCAAACTCCTAACCTCAAGTGAGCTACCTGCCTCAGCCTCCCAAAGTGCTGGAATTACAAGCATGAGCCACTGTGCCCAGCCAATTTTAGTGAGATAGGGGTCTTGCTACGTTGCCCAGACTGGTCTTGAACTCCTGGCCTCAAGTGATCCTCTTACCTCAACCTCCCAATGTATTGGGATTACAGGCCTGAGCCACGGCACCCAGCCCGCAGCAGGCGTCTTTGGGCTTTTGAGTACCGGCTTCAATTTACAAAAATTCCACCGAGAGCATGTAAGTTTGCCAGGCTCCAACATTCCTGCCGGGGCTGTTTTCTTTGCTGAAGGAGCTGCACCTGCCTTCTGTTACGGTCGCCTCTTCCGTTGCAGGTGCCTGAATGTCATTTTGTGGTTGGGATTCTGGGCCGTGCAACTGAACGTCTGTCTGTCGCGAATCTACCTTGCTGCTCATTTTCCTCATCAGGTTGTCGCTGGAGTCCTGTCAGGTATCAGCTGATCTGACTCCCTTCCTCCTCCCCCCAACCCTAGTCCATTTCTCCCCCTAATCAGGACAAAATCGCTGACAAAAGTCCCTGACAAAATCCAGCCACGTCCTGTGTGTAATCAGTACTGTTAGCATTTCTGCAGGTTGAAAGTCAAGGATAAGCAACTTGAAATGATTAATTTCTAGAGGAGTGCCCAGACCTACAGAATGAATTATGTAGAAGTTACCATACATCAGATTAACTCACCAAGTTGAATTAGCTTGACATGCCAGAGCTTTTTACAATCTTTATTTCTTACTGATCTTCAACAGGCCCTAATTTACTTTTCAGGTAATCTGCCAACTTTAACAAATTAACACAGTGTCCTAGGAAAGCTCTTTATTTCAATGCATTCATTCGCAAACCGAATAGGTATCTGCAGTTGATCTCTTTCATAGAGATCTTAAATATCTGTGTTTTCTTAGATCCAGTTAACAAGGATAAGACAAGATTTAAGTTAAACATAAGAAAGATTTTGGCCAGGCACAGTGGCTCACGCCTGTAATTCCAGCACTTTGGGAGGCTGAGGCGGGGGGAGTCACAAGGTCAGTAGATCAAGACCGTCCTGGCTAACACAGTGAAACCCTGTCTCCACTAAAATTACAAAAATTAGCCAGGCACGGTGGTGCATGCCTGCAGTCCCAGCTACTGGGGAGGCTGAGGCAGGAGAATTGCTTGAACCTGGGAGGCGGAGGTTGCAGTGAGCCAAGATCACGCCACTGCACTACAGCCCAGGTAACAGAGCAAGACTCAGTCTCAGAAAGAAAGGAAGGAAGGAAGGAAGGAAGGAAGGAAGGAAGGAAGGATAGACTTTGTGGGAGGCACTGGACTATAAGACCAACCCCACAAGCCAGGTGCGGTGGCTCACACTTGTAATCCTGGTACTTTGGGAGGCCGAAGTGGGCGGATCACCTGAGGTTGGGAGTTCGAGACCGGCCTGACCAACATGGAGAAACCCCGTCTCTACTAAAAATACAGAATTAACTGGGCATGGTGACGCATGCCTGCAATCCCAGCTACTCGGGAGACTGAGGCAGAAGAATCTCTTGAACCCGTGTTGTGGTGGTTGTGGTGAGCTAAGATTGTGCCATTGCACTCCAGCCTGGGTGACAAGACCAAAACTCCATCTCAAAAAAAAAAAAAAGACCTTAACAAAATTGTAGCATTTCTTCCCTGGAGATCTGAAAGAGCAGAACACAGCAGCATTCAAAGAAGAATGCTGAGAACAAGAGAGACAATGGTTTCATGGTAATCACAGAAGTAACACAGCCTTTAGTACTGGGTTCCAGGTTTGAGGAAGAACCTGGAAGCTGTATCACATGAAAAACATGGGAATGTTTAAGTTGAAGAGAATAACTGTGTTCAAATGTGTAACAGAGGGACTAGATACACCACTTACTAATTCCTGCAGAAAGAACTGAGAAAAATAGATAGTGTTAGAGGGGGACCAATTTCACACAGCACAAGGAAGAACCAGTCAGCAATCATTGCCATTCAAAGATAAAATGGACTATTCTAGTGGGAGTGAGCTCCCCACCTCTGAGTATTCAAGCAGAGATAGGAGGACCTCCTGGTAGGCAACCTGCCTATGGTGGGAGGATGTGTGCGATATGACACTTCCATCTGAAAGAGTCTATACTGTGGGCAGGCTGGAGTCACACATGGGAATAAGCCAGGAGACCCTCCAAGCTGCCATCTGTGATTTAATTTCACAGTCACAGACATTTAATTCCACAAATGGATGGCATGTCACCCATTGCTCCGAACCCACCTTAGCAAAGGTCCCAGATCCTCCCTGTCTCTCACAGTCATCATTTCTCCCGCTCAGGAATTGCTGTTGCAGAAACTTTCAGCCACATCCACGGCATCTATAATGCCAGCCTCAAGAAATATTTCCTCACCACTTTCTTCCTGTTGAGCTTCGCCATCGGATTTTATCTGCTGCTCAAGGGGCTGGGTGTAGACCTCCTGTGGACTATGGAGAAAGCCCAGAGGTGGTGTGAGCAGCCAGAATGGATCCACATCGACACCACGCCCTTTGCCAGCCTCCTCAAGAATGTGGGCACGCTCTTTGGCCTGGGGCTGGCGCTCAACTCCAGCATGTACAGGGAGAGCTGTAAGGGCAAACTCAGCAAGTGGCTGCCATTCCGCCTCAGCTGCATTGTAGCCTCGCTCGTCCTCCTGCACCTCTTTGACTCCTTGAAACCCCCCACCCAAGTTGAGCTGATCTTCTACATCCTGTCCTTCTGCAAGAGTGCAGCAGTGCCCCTGGCGTCCGTCAGTGTCATCCCCTACTGCCTCGCCCAGGTCCTGGGCCAGCCACACAAGAAGTCATTGTAAGGGATGTGGAGTCTTAACAACTGTGCCAGGGATTGAGGGGAACTAGTATCTGAAGCAATGGCCACCAGTATTTGGAGCAAGTGACACGCCATCCATTCTGCCATTGTGGAATTAAATCACACATGGCAGATTGGAGGGGCGCCTGGCTTATTCGCATGTGTGACTCCAGCTTCTTTCAGATGGGAGTGCCATATCACATACACCCTCCCACCTCATGCAAGTTTCTCGCCAGGGGTCCTCCCCTCTCTACTTGAACACTCTCAGAGGTGGGGAGCTCACTCCCACTGGAACAGCCCTTTTTATCTTTGAATGGTCTTCTGCCAGCCCATGTCGAGGCCAGAGGTGCTGTCAGCTCAGGTGGTCCTCTCCCCGTTTTACAATCCTAATCATATTGGTGTTGAAAAGCTAATGAGGCTATTGAGAACGACTTGATGCTAGAAGTTGGGTTGTTCTGGATTTTCCCTTGTTCTTTTGTCAGATATACAAAAGCAAGACTTCCAGGTAGGGCCAGCTCACAAACCCAGGCTGGAGATCCTAAATGAGAATTTTCTACCTGTGCTCATCTTTACCAAGAAAAGGAGAAAGGAGCACTGAAGCTGATAGGAAAAGAAGACTGCATAAGGAGGAGTTTTTAGTATGTGGTGTATCAGGCAAATGCTATGCTAAGCCGTGTCTAAATGGCTTTAATTATATAATAATGCACTCTTGGTAACGGGGTGCAGCTGAAGTATAATTAATAGGTGGTTGGTGAGGTCATTCTGCTTCTAGTATTTTTTTACTGTGTATACATGGTCATCATATTTCCCTGGATTTCTGAATGGCTGGAGTGACCCAGACATTGCACTAGGTCGGAACATTCAGGTATAGCGGACATCTCCTCTATCACATCACATCTTCCTCCTTGTAAGCCCAGCTCTGCATTTCACAGATTTTTCTACTGGCTCCACATCCACCCCGCTGGATCTTCAGATGGCTAGAGGGTGACTCTGGTGGTGCTTTTGTATGTTTCGATCCCACTCTGAAGCCTTGGGCAAAATGACAAGGAGAGGGCCAGGATTCCTCTCTCAGAAGGTCACTCCAGTGTAGAGGGTAAATATGACTCCTTTCTCTATCCCAAGCCAACCGAGAGCACATTCTTAGAGGAAAAGTCAACGCCTTCTCTCTTTTTTTTTTTTTGAGACAGGGTCTCACTACGTTGCTCAGGCTGCTCTTGAACTCCTGGGCTCAAGCGATCCTCCCACCATACCGTAGCCTCCCGTGTCGCTGGGACTACAGGTGCAAGCCACTATCCCTAGCTAGCCAACTCCTTCTTGCCTGTTTTTCTTTTCTTTCCTTTTTTTGAGAGGGAGTCTCACTCTATCACCCAGGCTGGAGTGCAGTGGCACGATCTTGGCTCAAGGCAACCTCTTCCTCCCGATTCAAGAGATTCTCATGCCTCAGCCTCCCCAGTAGTTGGGACTGCCAGTGTGCACCACCATGCCAGGCTAATTTTTATATTTTTAGTAGAGATGGGATTTCGTCATGTTGGCCAGGCTGGTCTCAAATCCTAACCTCAAGTGATCTGCCTGCTTCGGGCCCCACAAGGTGCTAGGATTACAGGCATGAGCCACTGCGTCCGGCCTTCCTTGCCTGTTTTTCAATCTCAGCTGATTTGCAGAGTATCCTCAAAAAAAAAAAAAAAAAAAAAAAGCGGAAGCCTATTTATTTGAAAGTCCTTGTTTTTGCTACTAATTATATAGTATACCATACATTATCATTCAAAACAACCATCCTGCTCATAACATCTTTGAAAAGAAAAATACATATGTGCAGTATTTTATTAAAGCAACATTTTATTTAAGAATGAAGTCTTGTTAATTACTATATTTTAGATGCAGTGTGATCGGAAGTTTCTAATTCTGGCCCAACTAAATTTCTAGCTCTCTGTTTCTCTAAACAAATAATTTGGTTTCTCTGCGCCTGCATTTTCCCTTCGGAGAAGGAAAGCACTCTGTCTTGAGTTGACCAAGAGTCCCATCAGGGATAGGGAGACTTATAATGCATCCACAGGGCAGAGGCAGAGTTGAGCACATAAACAGAGGCACAAAATCAGCATAGAACCAGAAAGATCCAGAGTTGGCCAAGACCGAACATTGCTGCTAGACCACAAGTCGGCATGAGTTGCTCTACAGCATCAAATTGCAGCTTGTAGCAGACAGGCAGGGTCACTATCAAACTAGGCAATCAGGGCACACAAGTTGCAGTTACCCAATAAGACTAGGCCAGCTCTGGAATCCAATAACTCAATGTCAGCAAGATTTTGGGTTATAGTTCAAGAAAGTCTAACCAGAGCCAATCACAGCACCAAGGAATGCTCAAGGAAGCTATTGCAGGTTTCTCTGCTAAGAGATTTATTTCATCCTGGGTGCAGGGTTCTACCTCCAAAGGCCTCATATCATCACCATATCCCTGGATTTCCTAAGGGTGAGATCTGCTGTTTCACACCACAACTCTGGAGTCTGTATATTCAGGGAAGATTGCATTCTCCTACTGGATTTGGGCTCTTAGAGGGTGTTAGGGGAACTAGGCCCCTCGCAAAATCAAATGGTCCCACCCAGGGAGAAAGGAAATCATCTTTTTTTTTTTTAATAGAGATGGGGATCTCACTATGTTGCCCAGGCTGGCCTTGAACACCTGGGTTCAAGTGATCCTCCTGCCTCAGCCTCCTAAAGTGCTGGGAGTACAATGTGAGCCACTGCACTTGGCCAGAAATGGTTTTGATCTGTCTGAATTGAACCCCACTGCTTAGGCACAGCCCCATCCTTTCTGATCTATTTGCTCCCAGGGACCAAGTCCGAGATCCTTATAAGAGAGATCTGGCAGAAAATAAATAGTGCCCCCACTCCCTGAAGTTTATGAGATTGATAAGGTAACATAATAACAGATAAGGTTTATTGAGTGCTAACTTTATGCCAGCCTCTGTTCTGTGTACTTTATTTACACAACTAACTCGCTTAGTTCTCCCAACATCTCTGTGAGTTGGCTACTATCACTTATCCTCATATTACATGCAAATAGGCCAGAGGGGTTAGGCATCTTGTCCAGAATGTGGAAACAGGTTAAGGACCAGGCAGTCTGGGCTGGGCATGGTGGCTCACACCTGTAATCCCAGCACTTTGGGAGGCCAAGGTGGCAGACCTCCTGAGCTCAGGCCTTATCTCTACCAAAAATATAAAACATTAGCCAAGCGTGGTGGTGCATGCTTGTGGCCCAACTACTCAGGAGACTGAGGTGGAAGGATCCCTTGAGTTCAAGAGGCAGAGGCTGCAGTGAGCCGAGATTATGCCACTGCACTCCAGCCTGGGTGACAGGGAGACAGAGTGAGACCCTGTCTCAGAGAAAAAAAAAAAAAAAAAAAATGGCAGTCTGGGCTGGGCACTGTGGCTCAAGCCTGTAATCCAAGATACAAAATGATATAAAATGATTATTGTATAATATAGCTAGCTTATTAGACAGAACATTTTGATCACTCATCTGTTCCCCAAGTTGTAGATTAATGCCCACTTTAGAAATGACTTGTGAGACAAGTTCAAGTAACCAATGAGAGTTTTAAAGCAAGATCCATGTCATGTCATAGCATAATTTGGTAGAATGCTCTAGTAGTGTATCAGTTTTCAGGTGGTAGGCTTGAGGATCACACACACACACACACACACACACACACACACACACACACACACACACGTCCCGCCTTAGCCTCCCAAAGTGCTGAGATTACAGGCATGAGCCACTGTACCTAGCCATGTTTTTGATTTTTAACAAAATTATAACACCTTTAAAAAAATGTGTAGCTGGGCATGGTGGCTCACGCCTGTAATCCCAGCACTTTGGGAGGCCGAGGTGGGCGGATCACGAGATCAAGAGGTCGAGACCATCCTGGCCAACATGGTGAAACCCCGTCTCTACTGAAAATACAAAAATTAGCTGGGCGTGGTGGCACGTGCCTGTGGTCCCAGCTACTCGGGAGACTGAGGCGGAAGAATCGCTTGAACCCAGGAGGTGGAGGTTGCAGTGAGCCGAGATTGTGCCACTGCACTCCAACCTGGCGACAAAGCAAGACTCCGTCTCAAAAAAAAAAAATGCGTAACAGGCTGGGTGCGGTGGCTCAAGCCTGTAATCCCAGCACTTTGGGAGTCCGAGGTGGGCGGATCACAAGATCAAGAGTTCAAGACCAGCCTGGCCAACATGGTGAAACCCCGTCTCTGCTAAAAAAAAAAAAAAATACAAAAATTAGCTGGGCATGATGGTGCACCCCTGCAATCCCAGCTACTCAGGAGGCTGAGGCAGGAGAATTGCTTGAACCAGGACCCAGGAGGCAAAGGTTACAGTGAGCCAAGCCAGGGTGCACTCCAGCCTGGGCTACAGAGCAAGACTCCATCTCAAAATACATATATATATTTTTTCATTGTATGAATATACCACATTTTGTTTATCTGTTCATCAGGCCAGGCATGGTGACTCACATCTGTAATCCCAGCACTTTGGGAGGCTGAGGCAGGATGATTACTTGAGCCTAGGAGTTCAAAACCAGCCTGGCAACACAGGGAGATCCCATGTCTACAAATAATAAAAGATTAGCTGAGCATGGTGGCACATGCCTGTAGTCTCAGCTACTCAGGTGGGAGGATGCCTTGAGCCTGAGACGGAGGCTGCAGTAAGCCACTGCACTCCAGCCTGGGCAACAGAGTGACACTCTGTCTCCAAATAATGATTGAATGGATGAATGAATAAATAAATAAATATTTGTTAATCAGTTGGTGGATAACTGGATTGTTTCCACTTTTTGGCTATTGTGAATGACAGTGCTATGAACATTTGTATGCAAGTTATTGTGTGGATGTCTGGTTTCATTTCTCTTGGGTACATTCCTAGGAGTGGAATTGCTGGGAGATGTGGGAACTCTATATTTAACCTTTTTAGGAACTGCCAGACTGTTTTCCTGAAGGCTCAGTTAGGCAAGGTTTTACAGTATTTTTGGTTTTGTCATCTCTTTTGATTTCCTAGGATTATACCCTTTATCATAACTTTGTCTACTTCTACGGTTTGGAAGGGTTTTAAAGCAAGACCACTTAGGTGGTCAGATTTTTCTTTTTCTTTTCTTTTCTTTTTTTTTTTTTTAAAGACAGAGTCTCTCTCTGTTGCCCAGACTGGAGTGTGGTGGCACCATTACTGCTCACTGCAGCCTTGACCTCTCAGGCTGAAGCGATCTTCCTGCCTCAGACTCCCATGTCGCTGGCAGAACCACCACACCTGGCTATTTTTTTTTTTTTAAGAGACAAGGTCTCGATATGCTGCCCAGGCTGGTCTCCAATTCCTGGGCTCAAGCAATCCTCTCACCTTAGCCTCCCAAAGAGCAGGGATTTCAAGCGTGAGATTTTACGTGACAGTGGCCAGGGGGTCAGATTTTATGTGACGAACTATCAATCAGTGCGCTTTTCCACTTTTGTTGCCAGTGACTTTGTTGTTCCGACAGGCGTTCCAGGAACAGTTCATTTGAAGACACGTCTGTATATCTGAAATTCCAGCCCTAATCAATTGACTCATTGTTTGCAACCTGTCAAAATTTGCTGACTTGTTTTCTGAAAACCATGACTGCAGCTGCTGAATTATTAATATTTATTGACTTCACTCTGTAGTAACTGCTGAACTAGGTTTTAAGGCCTGTATGTGTAAATAAGATAGGACTATATCATTTGTATGCGAGAGTTTTTCGAGAGCCTGTTGAGAATAGAAAACACTTTGGCTAAATAGCCTTCTGGTTATGTGGTTAAGGAAATAATTGACTAGAAGTGTCATGAAGACGCAGACAACAAAAGTCACTTCCATCAGAGAACCAAGACCTTCATTAATCCAGAGGGAAAGCTCAAAGCCCAAAGTCTAATTTCAGGGAGAAAGATTAAAAAGATGCATTCAGCCAGGCATGGTGGCTCACACCTGTAATCCCAGCATTTTGGGAGGCTGAAGCAGGAGGATCACCTGAGGCCAGGAGTTTGAGACAAGTCTGGCCAACATGGTGAAACCTCGTCTCTACTAAAAATACAAAAATTAGCCAGGCATGGTGGCGCATGCCTGTAGTCCCAGCTACTCAGGAGGCTGAGGCAGAAGAATCACTTGAACCCAGGAAGTTGCAGTGAGCTGAGATGGCGCCACTGTACTCCAGCCGGGCGACAGAGTGAGACTCAATCTAAAATAATGAGAATAATAAATAATAAATAATTAAAAATAAATAAAAATTTTAAAAATACAAAGCTGCATCTGGACTGGGCATGGTGGCTCATGCCTGTAATCCCAGGACTTTGGGGGGCCCACGCAGGAGGATTGCTTGAAGCCAGGAGTTCAAGACCAGCCTGGGCAACATGGCAAGACCCTATCTCTACCAAAAAAAAATCTTTTTAATAAAATTAGCTGGGCATTATGGTGTGTGCCTGTAGTCCCAGCTACTCCGAAGGCAGAGGTGGGAAGATTGCTTGAGCCTGGGAGGGTGAAGCTGCAGTGAGCCATGATTGTGCCGCTGCACTCCAGCCTGGGTGACAGAGCAAGACCCTGCCTCTAAATAAATAAATAAATAAAAAGAAAGCTGCATCTGGGCTGCTTTTCCTCAATAAAAGAAAGAAGTCTAAAAATATTTTTTGCTTCTCCTGAGTTGGGCTTTATTTCAAAAAAGAAAGTTGCTTACTATAAATTCTACTCAAAGTTTTTTTTCATTTCATGGATATAGAAATGAAGGCCAAGGGAGGTGAAACGGTGCCTCTAAGTCACGTAACTAACGTGTCCACAGGTCTCCTGATTCTTAGCAAAGAGCCATCTCCTCTCTGCCAGTCTCCTGCGTATATTTGGCTGCTGTGTCAACGCGCAGCTGTTGAAACAGAAGTAAAAGACATCTGTAAACAGTAGAGCCAGATTATTGGAGCCAGACTGAGGGCTTGTTAACCAAATTAAAGGCACAGCTAGAATAATTGTGTTTGAAATAGCCTTCTCCTAATTATATTATGGGTTTCTCTCTTCTTTTACGTTCGTAAATCTCCCCAGGATACAAGAATAATAACTAACTACAACCAGGAACAGCTGGGTGTTTTTATGGGGTTTGGGGTTTTTTTTTAGCAAGAAGCTGGTTTTCCAGCCAGCAAATTTTCAATACTTTCCTTTCTGCTACCTTCCCTCTTTCTTCTGCTGCTCTTCCCATTCCATAGTCATGGCCCTCAGATCAGTTCAACTCAACTTCAACATTGGAAATGGTATCATTCTGCTCCATCACCGAACAGGAGATTCTAATCTTTTATTAGTCTGTGCTCCTTCCTCTCTCTCCAGAGGCAGAAAGAATGAAAACTGGGGCCAGACACAGTGGCTCACGCCTGTAATCCCAACACTTTGGCAGGCCGAGGCAGATGGATCACTTGAGGTCAGGAGTTCAAGACCAGCCTGGCCAACATGGCAAAACCCCATCTCTACTAAAAATACAAAAATTAGCTGGGTGTGGCAGCACATGCCTGTAATCCCAGCTACTCAAGAGGCTGAGGCAGGAGAATTACTTGAACCCAGGAGACGCAGGTTGCAGCGAGCTGAGACTGCACCACTGCAGTCCAGCCTGGGAGGCACAGTGAGAATCTATCCTATAAAAAAAAAAAAAAAATTCTGAGCTATCAAGCAGTTAAAAAAGAAAGAAAGAAAGAAATTTATGGAAAAAAAGAATGAAAATCAAATTTCTTTCCCTCCATTGTGAACTGTTTTGGAATTCTTGACAGAGGTGTGTCACCTTTGAGGGCATGAATGTCATCTTTTCGACTCCATCTTTCATTCTAATCTCCTTCTACCCCAGCCGATTGGCAATGCTGCCACTGATCCCTGCTTGATCCACCCTGGCCATTAACTCAAATGAGGCTTTTGAGAGATGTAATTTGGCTTAATTGATTTAATAAGATAGGTGGCATAAGTCAGTTTCTTTACTTAGATCTTTGAGCTACCAAAGTCTTTCCTGCCAGTCCGTTTTCTCCCTCCACAGTGACTGCAATGGAACGACAGAGGCGTCGTCTCTCCTTACAGACGGTTATGAGAGTACTATGGACACCGCTGCACCAAAGCCTCCAAACGGCTCCTTGGTGTAGGAGCCTTAGGTGAGACCCTGACTCCTGATGGGTACTAGGGCCGATCGGGGAGATGCTGACACAGCAGCCTTGGTCTTTGATCTGGCTCTCTGAGCTTTGTCAGCAGACTCGCTAGCTACAGTGGCGGCCAACTGTTATCTCCAGAACTCTGCCCTCTCTCATTTTTCACCTTTGGTGCTCTACATAGATGTGAGATACGCTTCTAGGAACTTCCAAAGTGTAAGTGATCCCAAACATAATGATTTCATCAACTGGTGAGTTAATTTATGCTCTAGTTAGGAGATAGCTGAACTCAACCCATTTTGTTGCTGTTGGTTGAGACGATGGTCTCACTCTCTTGCCCAGGCTGGAGTGCAGTGGCCCAATCATGGCTCGCTGCAGCCTCGACCTCCCAAGTTCAAGCAATCCTCCCACCTCAGCCTCCCAAAATGCTGGGATTACAGGCATGAGCCACTGCACCCAGCTCAGGTCTGTCTTAAGTAAATTTGTCACTCTAAATTCCAAAATCTTTCCCTACCATCAGGTCTACTTTTTAAAACAACTGGAGTTGTCACATCTGAGTTCACATAAGTAAAATGGCTCTTGGCTCCAGCCAGGCCTCTTGTAGAGACCTTGAGCTGCATATGTTACTAGGTACCCACAGATGTGCACATCGTTAAATACAGGATAAAATGTGGAGCCGGATTGAGAGTCTTAGCCAAAGAGTGAGGGGGAAATGGGCAGGGCTGGCAGAGAGCCACCTATCGTAAGTTTGGTAAATAAACTGCTCTCCCTAAAAAAGGCTCTGGGTGTACTTCACATTGTTGTTAAATCACCAGGGAGAGGAAAGAGAAGAACAAAACACATTCTCAGATGAACAAAGAACATAGTTAAGACAAACTCTGGCCAACTCTGGTGCTGAATGATTCTCAGCTTGGATTAGACTTCTTTGGAGAAGGCGAAAGAGGTAACATACTTCTCTGTTGTCCATTGCTGTAAAATTCATGTCCAATAATGTTACACACTCCCGTTTTAATTTCTGTTCATTACTAATAAAAAAGATCCCGATTTAATTGTTTCTTACTGTCCAAGTTAAGGTTGAGAAAGGAAAAAAAAAAATCCCAGGCCAAATAGCCTTCTGATGAGGTTGTTCTGTTTTTGTTTTGAGACGGAGTCTCGCTCTCTTGCCCAGGCTGGAGTGCAGTGGCGCAATCTCAGCTCACTGCAACCTCTGCCTCCCAGGTTCAAGTGATTCTCTCACCCCAGCCTCCCACGTAGCTGGGATTACAGGCGCCCACCACCCCGCCTGGCTAATTTTTGTATTTTTAGTAGAAACGGGGTTTCACCAGGTTAGCCAGGCTGGTCTTGAACTTCTAACCTCAGGTTATCTGCCTGCCTCAGCCTCCTAAAGTGCTGGGATTACAGGAGTGAGCCACCGCGCCTGGCCTCTGATGAGGTTGTTAAAGTAAGAATTCACTAGAAAAGTGAATTTTAAATAATGTGTAAATTTTAATAATAGTTTATTCCATTGTGTGTTTTCTTGCTTACTAGTTAATTATTAATTTACATCCAGGATATATTATTTAAAAAATACTATATAGCCCCTAAAGCTTGCTACAAATATCTATCCACCTCCTTCCTATTTCTTACAGTTCCTTGATTCAATGTCCTCTTAGTTTCTTGATCTGACTGTTCAGTTTCGTATTCTGAATTCTTGTGTTCCATATTTTAAAAAAAAGAAGTATGAGTCTTCTGTAGGCCTGACTCTGTATTAGTAATTTAAGAGTCAGTGTTACTTTTCTGTAAATGTTTCTTGGGCATCTCTGATTTATTTGGCTTCTGAAATTTAATTTCTTCCTCTCTTTCCTCTGAAAAAGTAGGTTCCTTCCACTTGGTTCGTTGTGATGAGCCCTGAGCAATGTCTGGAGATTGATCTTTCAGCAGACAGTGGACTGATTCCAGGAAGGTTTTAGCACCTGCATGCCTTTGCAGCTCTCCAGTCCTCGGAGTCTCCAGACTCCACAGCAAACTCTGATGCTGCTAGCATTCACATTTTCCTGTGCATGGGGACAAAATGACGAAGACTTTTTGCTGCCAAATAAAAACCCATTGGCTGGTCTACCTTGTAACTGCTATCTACTTTATATACTCAAATAGCTGTGTTTAGGATCAAAATGGTCAGGCCTGGAATATACTGCAATAGATATTGCAATTCAAAAGCAACTTTACAAAGTACCCAAACCCACCTCTAAACTATGTTTTCCTTTCCTCAAGAGTCACTTCTAAACTTTTTTTTCACAACACGCATTTTTCATAGTCGTAACCTTTCCATTTGGTGTTTTACTTTGTTTTGGGGTTTTTTGTCACTTAAAATAATCTAATCTACACATTCCCCAGAACGAGCAGAGGCTACATTCCTGTCATTTAAAATCATTTGCTGGTGTTTTCCTTATGTCACTATACCATAATTTGCTGAGCCATTTCCTTATTTGGTATTTGGATTATTTCCAATTCTTCACTCTTATAAATAGCAGCACATGAACATCTTTGCACAAATTACATTTTTTCCCTTTTGGGTTATTTCCTTGGGGTATATTCCCAAAACTGGTATTGCTGGGTCAAAGGTTTGAAAAGTTTCATAGCTCTTTTTACCCACTGCCAGAACGTTCCCCAGGCAAATTGTGGCATATTTGAGTATTTCAAATGTTTAAGGAGGTTTCCCACGATATAAAATAATATTAACCATCATCTTTTCTGATTCTTCCATAATCTTCACGAGGGAAGGAATTGCAAAATTTCAAAACCAAATAAAAACAAAGACGAAAAAGCGCTTTCTGTAGCCAGAGAGGAGCCCTTTTAGGCTCGTTTGATTGTAATGCCAGCTGATGAGGATCTGAGACTGAGGTTGCTTTAGGGAGAATTTAAACCCTACCAGTGGCAAGTGATCAGGAAAACTTAAGAAGAGTGGGGAGGGAAGCTGAAAATAATAAGAAAGGTTGTATTCTCTTTGCTTAGCTACCTTTAGGGTAATGTCCCCAGCAGAGAGAAAAATAGTTTCCATGCCTTTCAGATTCAGGTTATCCATTTTCTGTAGGTGACTTCTAAGGATTGTGAATGCTTGCAGACCTTGTTCTCCTTGGCTTAAGAACTGAAAGACTTTTTGGTTTTGGTTTTGGTTTTATTTTATTGAGACAGGGTCTTACTCCGTCACCCAGGCTGCAGTGCAGTGGTGCAATCATGGCTTACTGCAGCCTCTACCTCCTGGGCTCAAGGGTTCCTCCCGCCTTAACCTCCTGAGTAGCTGGCACCACATGCACGTGACACCATACTGGGTTTTTTTGTTTGTTTGTTTTGTTCGTTTGTTTTTGAGATGGAGTCTTGCTCTGTCTCCCAGGCTCTGTCTCCCAGGCTGGAGTGCAGTGACACGATCTCAACTCACTGCAACCTCTGCCTCCCGGATTCAAGCAATTCTCCTGTCGCAGCCTCCGGGGTAGCTGGCACTACAGGCACACGCCTCCACGCCCAGCTAATTTTTTGTATTTTAGTAGAGATGGGGTTTCACCATGTTGCCCAGGCTGGTCTCAAATTCCTGAGCACAGGCAATGTGCCTGCCTCAGCCTTCTAAAGTGCTGGGTTTACAGGTGTGAGCCATCACGCCCGGCCTCTACTCATAATTAAAAAAAAAAAAATCAAATTTAAAAATTGCAATGCTTTGCAATCAGCCTGGGCAACATAGTGAAACCCCATCTCTCCTTAAAATACAAAAAATTAGCTGGACCTGTAATCCCAGCTACTCCATTGGCTGAGGCAGGAGAATCACTTGAACCAGAGAGGCAGAGGTTGCAGTGAGCCTAGATCGTTCCACTGCACTCCAGTATGGGCAACAGAGTGAGACACTGTTTGAAAACAAAAAAAGGAATTAATTTCTGTATATTCTTCATGTAAATCACCAACTACAGTATCCACATTTTGCCACATTGCTCTATCACTCTCTCTCCCTATATATGTGTACCTATTCTTGGTTTTTGATCATTTGTTTCAGCAAAATTTACAGTCATCATAGCCCCTTTACTTCTAAATAACTTCACATGTCTCCCAAAAGGAAAAACGCTTTCTTGCCTTCTATTTATTTATTTATTTATTTTGAGACAGAGTCTTGCTCTTGTCGCCCAGGCTGGAGTGCAGTGGCATGATCTTGGCTCACTGCAACCTCCGCCTCTCGGGTTCAAACGATTCTCCTGCCTCAGCCTCCTGAGTAGCTGGGATTATAGGTATGTGCCACTGTGCCTGGGTAATTTTTTGTATTTTTAGTAGAGACAGGGTTTCACCACGTTGGCCACACTGGTCTTGAACTTCTCACCTCAGGTTACCCACCCGCCTCGGCCTCCCAAAGTGCTGTGATTGAGGTGTGAGCCACCTCGCCCTGCCGCACAAAGTCTGATACAGCCAAATAAGCGATGGAGCTGTCGCTCAGGCTGGAGTGCAGTGGCTCAATGCAGCCTCCACCTCCCAGGATCAAGCGATTCTCATGCCTCAGCCTCCCAAGTAGTTGGGATTACAGACGTGCGCCACCATGCCCAGCTAATTTTTGTATTTTTAGTAGAGACAGGGTTTCACCATGTTGGCAAGGGTCGTCTTGGTTTCTTGACTTTATGATCTGCCTGCCTCAGTGTCCCAAAGTGCTGGGATTATGGGCATGAGCCACCGTGCCTGGCCAGCAAGGATGTTTTCTTACATAGCCACAATAAAGGAACCTCAGTTTCAAAAAAACCACAGTTTAAGAAGAACAAAAAATTAAAAATAAACTGAGGCAAATGAAATATTTTCTGTTTCAATACCTTGCACTCTGAGTTCCAAGACCTCCTTGCTCACTGAAGCTCACCTGCCCTGCCTGCTGCTCATCCACACCCGCAAGCTGTGGGCCATCCCTGCTGGGGAACCTTCCAGAAAACCTGTGACTCCTTGGGTCTGCTGAGCCTCAGCTTCCTCCTAGGGCTTTGGATGTCTTAGTGCCAATCTACACATTTCATTTCCTTCCTTCTCTGTCTTTTTTTTTTTTTTTTTTTTTTTTTAGTCAACGTCTCACTCTGTTGCCCAGGCTGGAGTGCAATGACATGATCTAGCTCACTGCAACCTCTGCCTCCCTCTATCTCTGCCTAAATAAAGATGTTAACTTTAAGTTGACAGTTATCTAAGTGTTTTGTTAATTAAATAATCAACTTGTTTGATTTCAGAGAAGGAAAGAAGCCAGATGCGGTGGCTCACACCTGTAATCCCAGCACTTTGGGAGGCTGAGGCGGGCAGATCACGAGATCAAGAGATTGAGACCATCCTGGCCAAAACGGCGAAACCCCGTCTCTACTAGAAATACAAAAATTAGCCAGGCGTGGTGGTGCGCACCTGTAGTTCCAGCTACTGGGGAGGCTGAGGCAGGAGAATCACTTGAACCTAGGAGGCAGAGATTGCAGTGAGCCGAGATTGCGCCACTGCACTCCATCCTGGTGACAGAGCGAGACTCCATCTCAAAAAAAAAAAAAAGACAAGGTCTCTCTATGTTGCCCAGGCTGGTCTCAAACACCTAGACTCAAATGATCCTCCTGCCTCAGCCTCCCAAAGTGCTAGGATTCCAGGTGTAAGCCACCACGCCCAGTTTAGCTTCTTATTTTACCCCAAACCTGGCCATCTCTAGAATTCTGTGTCTCAGTGAAAGGTAAGTCCATCCATCCACATGCTATCTTCCTCCTTCCCAATCCATCAAATCCTCTTACTTTTAGCCCTTAAATATCTCTAAAGTCTGCTGTTTCTTGCCATGTCTGGTGCTGCATACCCCAGGTCAAAGTCACCACCATCGATGGCAATGGCCTGCAATGGCCTTCTAACTGCTCCTGGCACTCACTCTCCCCCTTTACATTTCCATTCACCAGAAGATTGACACAGTGATCTTTTTAAACCCAAAATCTGATATCACACTCTTGCTTGAAACTTTTTAATGGATATTACTGTTCACAGGATGTAAATCTTTATTATGAAGAACTTGGCCAGGCATCGTGGCTCATGCCTGTCATTCTAGCACTTTGGGAGGCCGAAGACGTAGGATTGCTTGAGTCCAGGAGTTTAAGACCAGCCTGGGCAACACAGTGAGAACCTGTCTTTATTTTTTTTTGTGTGTGTGTTTTTTCATTTCTGTTTTTTTTTTTTTTTTAAGACGGAGTCTTGCTCTGTTGCCCTAGATGGAGTACAGTGTCTCAATCTCAACTCACTGCAACTTCCGCTTCCTGGGTTCAAGCAATTCTTCTACTTCAACTTCCCGAGTAGCAGGGATTACAGGTGCACACCACCACACCCGGCTAATTTTTATATTTTTAGTAGAGATGGGGTTTCACCATGTTGGTCAGGCTGGTCTCCAAATCCTGACCTCAAGTGATCCCCCTGCCTCGGCCTCCCAAAGTACTGGGATTACAGGTGTGAACCACTGCGCCTGGCCTCATTTCTTTTTGTATCTTTTTTCTTCCTTTTTTGTTTTTAGTTTTTTATTTTCTACTCATATCCATTTTTTAATTTAAAAAAATACATATATAAATTTTTAAAAGGAAAGAAAAACTTGTACGTGAATATTCAGAGCAGGATTATTCATAATAGCTAAAAAGCAGAAACAACCTGAATGTCCATCAACCAATGATAAACAAAATATAGTCTAGCCATGCAGTGCAATATTGTTTGGCCATGGAAGGAAAGAAGTACAAATACCTGCTAGAGTGTGGATGAACCTTGAAAACATTATACTAAATGAAAGAAGCAAGGCACGAAAGATCGCATGCCCTATAATTCCATTTATAAAAACGTCCAGAATAGGCAAATAGCGACAGAAAGTAGATTGGTGGTTGCCTAAGGCTAGATGTCTGGGGGAAATGGAGAATGACTGCTGAAGGCTGCAGGGTTTCTTTTTACGGTGATGAAAATATTCTAAAATTGACTCTGGTTACTGTACAACTCTGTGACTATACTAAAAACTAATGAATTGTATTTTTTTATTTCATTTTTGTTTTTACACTATGAATTTTTTTTTTTTTTGAGACAGGGTCTCACTCTGTCGCCCAGGCTGGAGTACAGTGGCATGATCATGGCTCACTACAGCCTCAATCTCCTGGGCTCAAGAGATCCTCCCAACTTAGCCTCCAGAGTGGCAGGGAATACAAGCACATACCACCATGCCTGGCTAGGTTTTTTTTTTTCTGTAGAGATGAAGTTACACCATGTTGCCCAGGCTGGTCTCAAACTCCCGGCCTCAAGCAATCCTCCCACCTTGGCCTCACAAAGTGCTGGGATTACAGGCAAGAGCCACCATGCCCCGCCGAATTGTACTTTCTTTCTTTGTTGTTTTTTTTTTTTTTTTTGAGATGGAGTTTCGCTCTTGACCCCCAGGCTGGAGTGCAATGGCATGATCTTGGCTCACTGCAACCTCCACCTCCTAGGTTCAAGCGATTCTCCTGCCTCAGCCTCCCAAGTAGCTGGGATTACAGATGCATGCCACCACACCCGGCTAATTTTTGTATTTTTAGCAGAGACGGGGTTTCACCATGTTGGTGAGGCTAATCTCAAATTCCTGACTTCAAGTGATCTGCCCACCTCAGCATCCCAAAATGTTAGGATTACAGGCATGACCCACCCCCTCCCCCGGCCTTTTATTTTTAATGTTACTTTTATTTATTTATTTATTTATTTATTTAGACCGAGTCTCGTTCTGTCCCAGGCTGGAGTGCAGTGGCATGATCTCGGCTCACTGCAACCTCTGCCTCCCGAGTTCAAGCGATTATCTTGCCTCAGCCTTCTGAGTAGCTGTGATTACAGGTACACACCACCACGCCCGGGTAATTTTTGTGTTTTTAGTAGAGACAGGGGTTTAGCATGTTGGCCAGGCTGGTCTCGAACTCCCGACCTTGTGATCCGCCAGCCTCGGCCTCCCAAAGTATTGGGAGTACAGGCATGAGCCACCGCACGCAGCCTTTTATTTCTTATTTTTATTTTATTTTATTTATTTATTTTTTTTTGAGACGGAGTCTCGCTCAATCCCAGGCTGGAGAGCAGTGGTGTGATCTCAGCTCACTGCAACCTCCACCTCGCGAGTTCAAGCAATTCTCCTGCCTCAGCCTTCTGAGTAGCTGGGATTACAGGCATGCGCCACCACGCCTGGCTAATTTTATACTTTTAGTAGAGACGAGGTTTCTCCATGTTGGTCAGGCTGGTCTTGAACTCCCAACCTCAGGTGATCCACCCACCTCAGCCTCCCAAAGTGCTGCGATTATAGGCATGAGCCACTGTGCCCCACCTGTTTGTATTTTGAGATGGAGTCTTGCTCTGTCACCCAGGCTGGAGAGCAGTAGCGGGATCTCAGCTCACTGCAACCTCTACCTGCTGGATTCAAGCAATTCTCCTGCCTCAGCCTCCTGAGTATCTAGGATTACAGGTACCTGACACCACGCCCAGCTAATTGTTTGTACTTTTAATAGAGATGGGGTTTCACTATGTTGACCAGGCTGGTCTCGAACTCCTGGCCTCAAGTGATCCACCTGCCTCTGCCTCCCAAAATGCTGGGATTACAGGCGTCAACCACCTCAACCAGCTACCAAATTGGACATTTTAAATGGATGAATTTTGTGGTGTGTGAATTATATCTCAATAATGCTCTTACCAAGAAAAAACAAAACAAAACAAAATCTTTATATAGCCTCCAAAGCCTACTCCAACTGGACCTTGTCTACCACACCTTACCTGGCCACCTGCACCTCATTCCACAAAGCACAGCCAATGTCCTCTTGGTTCCTTCAATGCAACACACTCCAGCCCTCCTCCGAGCTGAGGGTTTCACACACCCCTCTTCTCAGAACACTCTCCTGCCTCTTCACATAATTCACTCTCCACATTGATAGCACTTTTTCAAGGAAGCCTCCCTGCCCACCCACCCTGAGTCATGATCAAGTTCTTCTTCTGGGCCCGCCAAAGCACCCCTTTTACTTTGCTCTCTACCAAGCATCACTTTGTGATAATTTGAATCAGGTCCATCTTCCCCACTAGACTTGGCCCCATGAAGGCAGCTCCGTGCCTGCTTTGGTCGCCCTGTGCCTAGCCCTGGACTGACACATGAGGAGGCCTCCAGAAATCTTGGTTGAGTAATAAATGAAGCAATATATTACTGTCTGCTCCCAACTTGGAAAACAAATGATAGATTCAACAATTATAGAGCTCCACAAATGACTTTAAAAAAATGTTCGTAGGCATTCCCAACTTGAAATGAGAAGAAGTTTGGAAATTCACAGGACGGGTCAGGCTTAGATAGAAACATTGGCCTCTTCCCAGGAAAGTTCTCCCCAGGAGGTGGGGAGCAAACTCTCTGATCAGCCAATGACTGGAAAGTCATGACTAAGCTCTGTTGCTGTGTATCAAGACACAGACCGACTCTCAGAAGTTCTAGAGGGAACCAAATCCTGCTTCAGCCCCGTGGGTCTTTGGGATAGGACTTTTTCTTTTTGTTGGAGATCGAACACCCTGCTGGTGGCTTAACCAATTACATTGCCTCAGCCCCTGTGACACTCCAGCCCCTGTCCCCTTTGTGATGCTTCAAGTATCACAAAAGCAGAGAAAAATCATATATCATATTATCAGAAAATCACATGTCAATTTCTTGTTTTGAGGTCTTTCACACCCTGAACTTATTTTAATCGTAATTGTTAGTTATAAATAAACATTATTACTACGTTCCTTTCTTGATGTCAAATTGCTACAATTTGGTCAGTGGCTTTCTTATCCTTCTACCATTACCGGCCTAAAATCCTTATGTTCTAGGCCCTTTCTAAATTTTCCTTGTTCCAAAACACAGAATCAGCCACCCACTAAGAAGTCTCGTTTCCTTTTGACGGGTGCGCAAGAGTGGGGGTTGGTGGAAGAAATGCAGTTGATGAACCAGATGTGGTGGCTCACACCTGTAATCCCAGCACTTTGGGAGGCCGAGGCAGGCGGATCACCTGAGGTCAGGAGTTCGTGACCAGCCTGGCCAACATGGTGAAACCCCGTCTCTACTAAAAACACAAAAATTAGACAGGCACAGTGGTGCGTGCCAGTAGTCACAGCTACTCCAGGGCTGAGGCAGGAGAATCACTTGAACTCAGGAGGTGGAGGTTACGGTGAGCCAAGGTTGTGCCTGCCACTGCACTCCAGCCTGGGCAACAGAGAGAGACTCCATCTCAAAAAAAGAAAGAAAGAAAAGAAATACTGTTAATGAACTGTATTTTAGGGTCAAAGCCAGGAAATTATATTTATCTTAAAGGTTATGAGTTCACAATAATGTTTCCAATTGAACTCTACGTTGTAACTTCTTTTCAATATAAAATATTTTCAGGCCAGGCCTGGTGGCTCATGCCTGCAATCCCAACCCTAGGAGGCGAGACAGGAGAATCGCTTGAGGTCCGGAGGTCAAGACCAGCCTGGGCAACATAGTGCAGCCCCATCTCTATAAAAGAAAAAAGAAGATATAATTGTTTTCATTGATTTTATCTGCAATATTCCTGCATAGAGATTTAATCGTCGCCCTCATTGTAATTGCATTTCCTTTACTAGCCTTCATTTGCCTTGCCAATCGCCATTATTCCGTCCCTTTGCTGATGATGGCTGTTGGCCTGGTCTCCTTGTTGTGGTTGACCAGACTATCCTCCTGTGTTTGGTATTTTTTTTTTAGATGGAGTTTCCGTTCTTTTTGTCCAGGCTAGAGTGCAATGGTGTAATCTCGGCTCACCACAACCTCCACCTCCCGGGTTCAAGCAATTCTCCTGCCTCAGCCTCCTGAGTAGCTGGCATTACAGGCATGTGCCACCTCACCCAACTAATTTTGTAGTTTTAGTAGAGATGGGGTTTCTCCATGTTGGTCAGGCTGATCTTGAACTTCCAACCTCAGGTGATCCGCCGGCCTTGGCCTTCCAAAGTGCTGGGATTACAAGCAGGAGCCAGAGCACGTGGCCTATCCTCCTGTTATAAACAGCAGGAAACACAACCTCTAAACACACATATACCACACATCAGAAGCCCACGTGAATTTCACATGCATCATTTGAGGCAGCCTCCTGAGAGCCAGTCATCCTTCCAAGACAGTGACTGCTTTGGTAGTAAAATCATAATTGAGAGAGTTTCAGGGAACTTGGTTGTTTGTTTTTACTGAGTTGATATTTAGAAGTTTAAGGTCTTTGTTGCTCGGACAGAGTATTTTAACATTTTTGTTGTTGTTGAGGCAGAGTCTTGCTATGTCACTCAGGCTGCTCTCAAACTCCTGAGCTTGAGCGATCCTCCTGCCGCAGCCTCCTGAGCATCTAGGATTACATAGGTGCATATCCCCACACCTGGCTCTTTATCCTGCTTTTTGTGGTTAGAAAAGTATCACACGAAGGAATTACAAAGAAGACCATTTCTTTCAGAAATGTTGGAAACTACTGAAAAGTATAAAGATGAAAATAAAAATCACTCCAATCTCATCATTGAGAAATAACTGAGGGCCAAGTCTCAGTGGCTTACATGTGTAATCCCAGCACTCTGGGAGGCTGAGGCAGGAGAATCACTTGAGCCCAGGAACTCAAGACCTGCCTGGGCAATATAGGGAGACTCCATCTCTACAAAAAACTAAAATACAAAAATACAAAAGAAACAGAAATAACTGAAGTTAACATTTGGAAAAAAGAAGTACTGAGAATATGAGAAACGTTTTTTAAATCCTAGATCCATCAATGCCTCTTGAAGAGAGTATCAAAAATCAACATGAAACTGAAAGAGCTACAGAACTACAGACAAATATTTCATCAGATACATCAGAGATTTCTCTAAAGGTTAAAAAAATGTGAGAAATATTAAGAGTCAATGGCTGGGTGTGGAGGCTTGCACCTATAATCCCAGCTACTTGGGAGGCTGAGGCAGAAGGACCCCTTGAGCCCAGAAGTTGGAGGTTACAATAGCGATACTGCACTCAAGCCTGGGCAACAGGATAACGAGACTCTGTTTTTTTAAAAAAAAAAGTCAGTTGTACTATTCTGCTTTGTGGTTCTGTGTTTTGTTTGTTCATTTGTTTTTTGAGACGGAGTCTCTCTCTGTCCCCAGGCTGGAGCGCAGTGGCAATCTCCCACTCACTACAACCTCCAACTCCCTGGTTCAAGCAATTCTTCTGCCTCAGCCTCCCGAGTAGCTGGGATTACAGGCGCATACCACCACGCTCAGCTAATTTTTGTATCTTTAGTAGAGACGGGGTTTCATCATGTTGGCCAGAATGGTCTTGATCTCCCGACCTCATGATCTGCCTGCCTCGGTCTCCCAAAGTGCTGGGATTATAGGTGTGAGCCAATGCACCGGGCCGGTTTTCTGTTTTAATCCACAATTTACAGAGTTTTAATGAAAAGTCATCAGTGTTGGTAGAATTCTGATTTCAATGTACTTACGAGAAAATGTCAGCTAAGTTAAAACACCCTTATAATCAAAATGGCAGGGTAAAAACTGTGGGCTCCAAAGCTCATGCTTTCCCTAATTTGTTTTTTGTTTTTTGTGGGGGTAACTATGTTTTGTTTTATTTTTAACTAACATTTCTTTTTTTCTTAAGCCAGTGAAATTTAGCAGCGGGGGGTCGTATACCAACTTTTAGTGACACTAATGGTAATAAGTTCTGATAACCCACTACCATCGGACCAGCCTAATGTTTCTTAATGAGACACATTTGTTTCTGGGTGGTTAAACATAGCCAACCACCCCATAAAAATCAGAAGACCCCTCTGCTGCCTAACTAAACAATCAAAAAACCTTTTTTTTCCCCAAGCTCAAATGCAAGTTTATATGATGTTTATAAAGGATTTTAAAAGCATGCTCCATCAGCATAATAGCTTTTTCTCATTTACGTAACAGATGCATTTCTGTCTGCTTGTGTACGGCAAAGGATTAGAACCTGAATCAACTAATTTATGATTTCAGAAATGTGCTATTTTAGAAATGTGCTCCATAGAATTGACTTCACTGCTCCTACCACTGATTCTTCAAATAAGCAAAGTACAGAAGGTCTTATCCCTTGAAAATGTTTTTAAACACTAGCACTTCTTTAACTTGAAACATCGGTAGAAATGTAGCAACGTCAGGTACAATGCCTATACTTAGTCTTATGTAAAATAAGAATTGAATGCACAACAGAAAAGTTATCATTTTCTTTATTATAGGAGGGAAGGGAAAGAAAGCAAGCAGAGGCGGGGGTATGGTTACACTATTTAAGGAAGAGCTGAATACAAACACAATGAGTCTTTCATAGTCTCAACAACGCCACAATGAATAACTGTGGATTATCTCATTTATAATTTACATTGGATAAAAAAAAAATTGGTTCCCCCCGTGCATATCAATTTAATTCAAACCTTATAATCTTCAAAATACAAAGATGAATACAAGACAAACTCTAACTGCAATAGGTATTTTCTTGCTTTTTTCTTTTTTTCCCCTTTTTTTAATTTTAAAAAAATTATATTTTCTACACAAAAATCACAGGATTTTCTTTTCTTCTCTCAGTTGTGGCATATACCTTTGCAAATATGCAATAGGTATTTTCTAAGTAGAAGACCAGACATCAAAGGGAATCCTTCTTTCCAATGTCTTTCGATATGACAAGATTTTGCCAGAATGGAACTTAAATAAGCACTCTCATGGCCAAGTAAGAAACTACAGTTGTCGTGCGTATTACCCTACAATTACCATATGTATTACATATTAAATTAAACTCAGCATTAAATATGCTTGTATAATTATGCTGTTAATGATGATAGCAGTGATGATACAGGTAGAAAAAGCCTGTCTTTAGCCCAAGAAAAGTCAGGGAGAAAAACGTAACAAGCAGAAAGCAGACACAGAGTCGGTCATTTTTTGACTAGGAAAGAGAATTTCAAGCATGGAAATATTTTTAAAAAGTACTCTCTTATCCTATGTGGAAATAATATGATACATTTATTAGATATACTAGACAAGAACAGAACTAAGTACTCCAACTCTACTGCAGCATTACAAAAAAATCATCCCTTCACCACAGTGTAAGATTTAAGGGCAACCTGCCCAAGGATGTATGTTATATAAAACACAGCAAGATTGCTGCCACCCTGCCAAGCACTTCCAGTCCCTACCCAGGCCCTACTGAAATACTGGTGGTCCCGATTAGTTTTATTGAAATAAATCTTTAAAGAAAAAGATAAAGCATTTAAAAAGACAAGTCAAAATGCTTCAGAAACCACGTATCTAACACAGACTTTATCCTCAAATGAGTTATGTTTGCCTCGCACTAAGAAACTTTTATGTCACTCAAAATAGAGCAAAAATCTTCTATACATTAAGTATCTTCCCTGCCCAATAATTCAAAGAAAAAAAATCCAAAATGATTAGTAAAGAAAAATATAAGAATTAACAACCCCTTAAATTTGTTTTAAATATTTTTAAGGTTAAAAAGTATTGAAAGTTTGTAATTCCTAGTAGGAAAACATTATCTGAATGAATGCCCTCACGGCAAGCCACTGTAAAATGCTTCAGCTGCATTTGGGGAGAGGAGTAGGGATTATCTTCAAAGCACCCAGCTCTCTTGATAGAAGGTCAGAGGTACACTGGTTTGTATCATTGTGACATCCATAAGGTGTTCTAGTTGCTTTTCCTTCAGCAAAGTATTTATTTATCAGAAGGGCATTACGCTTGACCTCCAAATTTGGCTGACAATTTGCTGATAAGATTCATAACCTTTGGGTTGCTCTGGTATTTTGACATATTTGCTGGGTTCTGAACCATAACCTGGAAGGCCACCATAACTTCTGGATCTTGCATGGCTGCAAGAACCTCTGGATAACTAAGAATTTCATTGAGTCCAGGCATTCTGGCCATTCCAGGCATGCCCCCTCCCATTCCAGGCATTCCTCTGGGAAAGCCACCTGGAAAAGAGCCATACTGAGCTCCTTCCTGACTGTCATCTGGCTTCTTCCTCCCTCTGGACTCTCTCATGCTTTCTATTCTTTCTTTGATCTCTCGCTCTTCACGTTTTCGCTCATACTTTCTCCGATGTTCTGCAATTTTCTGTGCCGTAGGTTGAACTTCTTTCAGCATTGCACTCACATCTTCATCATAATCCAATTTACAGGCAAGGGCAAGATCATGGGCTGCTTCCTCCCGGAGGCCTAGAAGTCTGTGCTTTCCCTTGCCACTTGTCAGGCTGAGCTGAATCAGGACTTATTTCAATGGCTCTGTCACAGTGTCAGATGGCAGCATTTTGCTTCTGTAATTTGACGAAGACACTGGCCCTCTTGGCATACAAAATGGCCAGGCGAGGATTCAGCTTGATGGCATCTGTGAATATAAGTCGGTGGCTTTCTGCAATTCACCATCATTTAGGGCTTCAAAGGCAGCCACTTTCTTATCAGTTGCCTGATCCATCATCTGCTCTGTTATCTCTGCATACTCATCTCCCGTTTCTTGAGGGGTGTCAGTGTCTGGTTCAATCACACCTTCATTATCAGTTTCTAGATCACTTTTCTCACTTGATGGTTCGTCTGCCTTTAAGTCTCCCTCTACCTTCTTACTATCAGGTTTTTCTTCCTTGGTATTTTCTTCTGATTTAGCTTTCTGAGTAGCAGGTGTTATTTTACACCCCCCCATACTCTCCACCCACTCCCTCAGGAAGCGCATTTCTTCAGTGCGCAGAACGCTTGGATCCTGCTTA